>CANNZV010003979.1:0-50183 GCA_947561585.1 Caprella mutica
GTTTGAAGTCATTTTATAGGGGTTTCGTGCAAAAGAAAAGCGGGAATGGCGATTGAACCTTAAAGTTGATTGTATGGATATAATTCAGGTGTGTTTTTATTGTTTATTTCTTTAACTTATCTATAAAAAATAGGGTCTTGAAAATAGGCTACCTAGGAGCCTAAACTAGTGCTAGTTAACTGCTAAATTGTAGTTCCTATGAATAACAAATAAGAAAAAAAATAATGGAAATACAATTTAACCAATGCCTAGTTAGTAATTGATAAGAAAAAATTCAATTTAAAAGTGATTAAGTTTAAGTAGGTTTTTCCATTTTTCAAAGTGTGGTCAGAGTCGCCATTTTGAGTCACCCGGTGGTCACCTCAAACTATAGATTCAATCAGCTGATTACCATACCCTATGTTACTGTATCCTGGTATTGATGAACCCTAGTAGGTAACTAGGTAGGTATTGATGAACACTAGTAGGTAACTACCCAGCAAACATGAATGTATCTATGCGATGTCTAAACGAATCTGTATAACCTCTCTTCCGATATCAAATTCAGAAACAAATTAGACATGGTGACATCAAGTAGACATCAATCCGATATCCGTTTGCACCACAAAACCGCATCATATCAAGTATATTTGGCATCGAAGCGATACCGTTATAACAGCGTTGAATAGAAAGATAAATTACGACATCCAACATACATAGGAATTCTGCATCGAACAGACGCCTAATTATATATCTAATATGCTTCGAAACGATATCCACTTGCATGCAATAAATAAATAAATTAAAATTGAAAACTCTTACTCCAATGATATAACGTACTGTACGTTTAGATTCATATCAATTTCATTAATGTTACATAATGTTATATATAAATTAAATGGGAAGAAATGAAGTGATGTGTCCGGGTTTCGATCGTGGGTTCATCCGTCCTCGTGCCTGTACCTCTGTCATTTAAAAAAAAAATTGATATTAAACGACCCGGAGATACTTAAAGATATTTTAAAATGAATAGAACAATATAGGCAAGCACCGCTTTTATAACCAAAATCACAACTTATTGTTATTACAAATAGTAATGAGTTGGTCAAATTTTAATATAATTGTAACTCCTTAAAAATTTCGTTCTCTATGAGTTCAAATTAAAGAAAATGTTTTGAGGCCACGATTTAGAATAAAGATGAAAGCTCTGTGATGAAAGTTCAAAGTAATGAATGCATTAATTGAAATTTGACCATAGATTAACTCTCACTCAGTAATTAAAAGTCATAATAGTTGAGTAATTAGTCTGATATTTTGACTTATATAATTTTGTTTCATTGAACAATCAGGAATTTTGTGCTCTGTGAAATATTTTTAGCAATAGGGTAGTATATGTTCCAAGTTATTAATAGGGTCTATATTTTCGAACACGTGATAAAGGAAAATATAATCATTATTATTTAACTACTATTTAATTAGTAACATAATAGCTGAAGGTATGATACCAATTGAAATAAAAGTTAAATAATGATTATTTTACATAGATTTATTGAGTCCGATTACCACTTCAAGTTTAATTATCTATAATGTGAATCACTGAATTTGAATCGTCTCATTTGCAGATTTTGGCACTAGGTGAAAGCTCAAGTTATCGGATACGGGGTCCAGCATTTCACGTAGAAAAATTATATATGTATTGATTTTTATTTCTAAACTTGTATTTTACGTACTGGTATCATGGATACCAATTTAAGTAAGAATTGAATAATGATAATTATTATATTTATTTCTTACATATTCGAAAATGTGGAACAGTCCGATAACACAGAATTTACTCTAAAATGGAACATGTTAAATAGCCCATCAACTTTTAATCATTTACGTTTAGTAGAGGTCTCCTTCGGAACCAATGGCCATGTCGCTGAAGTCAAAAGGAAATGAAATACAAGGGACTGGAAGAAGCAGTCAGAAAAGAAATTGGCTCCATGGACAAAGTCACGACGCATATGGATGCTGAAAAGCTACTCCGTGAATGCTGTCACTTACCGAGGAATGTGACAAAAATGGTCACAAGCACCGGTGGCTTCACTCAAGGATGGAAGAGGGAAATGAAGAGGTGATAGTAAATGAAATCTATGAGCTTACCTAACACAAAATCTAAGACCTCGTAATTGTAGAGCATAACCCTAGCGCTATCCTCTAAAACTGCATGGAGAGTTAAAAACACTATAAACATGGTAAACATAAAATAGCCAATACATAATCCAAATTACAACAGTTTGGGACACAAGGGCACCCCCTTCTCTTCTACTCACCAAAGACAGCTTCAGGAACCCCTCAGGGCTTATTTACAATAAGCAGTTTAGAATAGATCCATCACTATAAATGCACTGGCCATCGAAAAATCACTTGATTGGTTATCAATTTCGTTTACACGGTACTGGAGGAACACTGTTCAACAACCAATCCAGTATATCTTACTTTACGTTGATCCAGTGTACAATCGCACTAGCGTGTCAATGCTCGATCGTACCTTTACAACTGCCGTAGTCCCCTATAAGTTTATTAATTATTGGAAATAGCTTAAAGGGAGCACTACGTATGCTATATAGAAAGCTACAATCCAATTGAATAGAAATAATTCCTACATTTCTATACGTATTATAAAACAGAAAGATATGAAAATGAATTATCAAATTTGAAACTATTTTTTTAGTATCTGTTTTCGCACTTCTGGTCGAAGTATAAATTCAGATATCATTTGGAAACAGACATGCCGACGTCAAGATGATGCTGTTAAAACCATGTATCGGTTTTCGTGTTTCTACTCGAAGTGTAAATTCAAATATCATTTAGAAACAGACATTCCTATATCTACTAAGAGTCGAAATGGTTGATAAGTCGATACCCACCATTAGCGCTACGAATTCGACAGCAAACGGCATCGAATCGACATTCATATGTTTGTTGGGTAACTATAAGTAAGATTAATTTACAGTTATAGAGCCCGGACAAATGCCATAAAGTCCTAAAATGCCATAAAAGCCATAAAATGCCATAAAGTCAATAAATGAAATAAAGTCAATTAATGCCATAAAGTCCTTAAAATGCCATAAATGCCATAAAGTCCTAAAATATTTTAAACTCCTTAAATGATGCGAAGTCTTATTTTGGGCTTTTTATATTATTAAATAATTTGGTAAGTCGGTAAAGTTGATGGGTTATTTTGACAAATTTATAGATCGTTATAATCAAAATCTGTCTGAATTATAATACAAATAAACTACTTATATCACTTCAAGAATTAGTATAGTTACCACTGTATCTAGTTTTCTGTGATTCTTTGCATCAATTTTTTAGCACAGACTCTACCATGCACAAAATAGTGAATAATAAACTATTCAAAGAGAGATATGTAGAACCTAGGAATATTTGTAATATTTACAATAGAAAAACTGCCAGGTGACAAAAATTGTGTTTTGTCTTGTAAGTTGCTTTTGCTGTACAACAGTTTCAGAGTATCTTAATTGGTCTAATTATCTAATGTATAATTTGTTTAATCTGAGGTTGTCTACTTCGAGGGCTGCTATAAATACAAATTTCGAATTTAATATTGGAATTAGTTTCATTTCATGAATTTCAATTTACCTAACTTATTTTTATAATACTTTTAGGTTAAATTTGAATAAATATACTATAAACTAGATTCATTGAATTTTTAAGGGATGAATTGTTTATTTGTTTCCACCATTTTATTCATTTAAGCGGACTATAAAAACTGTCAATTAAATATTTCAAAATGCTGATTTATTCGTTGTAAATACCTATTTATTAATCCTAAAAGTGCATGCATAAGTCCCAAGATGCTGTATTTAGGTCCTGAAATGTCTTGATAGGTCCTAAAATGCCTTTTTTATAGGTCCTAAAAGTCTGGGCTCTAGTTATACATAGGTAATTAGGTAGTTAATAACATTAATTAACATTATTAATACAAATATTAATAAAAAACTTTATACATATTTTTATCATTTACATTAAAAAAGAAAAAATAGCAAAATGTAAAATATTAAATTATATTTATTTTAAATAACTTTAAAAAGCACGCAAGTTATCAAGTTGTATAAAGATCATTCCAACACAACTTCTACCATGTTCAGGATGGCTTAGTGGTAACGTCGCCTACTTCAATAGTACATCAACTAATGTCCTGAGATCGATTCCCGAGATCACCACTACATTTCTTTCTCCATTTCTTCCCATTTAATTTGTATATAACAATATGTAATATTAAAATAATTGATTTACAGCAAAATGTACATATGCAATATAGTAAGAAATTGCAATAATGATTAGTATGATCTTTTTATTTCTTATACATATTTAATTCATATGTATACCCCAACTAACCGAAGTAGTTTTTAGCAGAAGGAGATATGTCCCTCTTGCAGAGGGGGACATCCACACTCTGTCCCACGTCTTGCAGAGGGGGACATCCGCACTCTGTCCCACGTCTTGCAGAGGGGGACATCTGCACTCTGTCCCACGTCTTGCAGAGGGGGATATCTACACTCTGTCCCACGTCTTGAATCCCTCTATAGCGAGGGACATCCGCACTCTGTCCCACATGGGTCCCACGTCTTAAATCCCTCTTCCCTCTATAGCGAGGGACATCTGCACTCTGTCCCACGTCTTGAATCCCTCTATAGCGAAGGACATCCACACTCTGTCCCACGTCTTGAAAACGGAGTGGGGTAAGACGTGGGATATTGTGGATGTCCCCCTCTGTCAGAGAGGGACAAGACGTGGGATCAGACGTCTTGCAGAGGGGGACCCCTGTGCAAATGAAGAGGGTTGTTGTCTGATTTCCCCCGCCCCACATCTTGCCCCACGTCTTAAATCCCTCTAAAGCAGTGGTTCTTAAAGTATTTTACTCGCGCACCCCTTGCTGTTCTCATGCACCCCCTGAGCATTGTATTGCATTGAAATAGATCGAAAAGCTACAATGAGAATATATTTGGTTACTATGATTTGAGAATTAAATATGCAAATTGAAAAAGTAAGGAAAATGATTGTTTTTATTTACATAATGTAAAATTATTTATTTAGGTAAGGAAAATTAAAATCAATTAGAAATTAAAGAAAACAAAATAATTTGTGATTATAATGCAGTTTAATACATTGTAGTTATATAAATTTTTAGAAAATGAACAGTTAAAAACTAATAAAATAAAACTAATCAATTACGGGGTAGTGACACTTACATATAATCCCGACACAGAAATGAAAATTCGATACAGAAAGGTACAAGTTTTGTTTACAATATGTTTATACAAAGGAAACACCATTTTTCTTTCTATTCAGTGTTAGAATATAGGGGAATATACTTCATGTATATTCTGTATGATATTAATAGCAAGAACAGAATTTATAAAAAACAGCCATCTCATGCACCCCCTATACACAATCCATGCCCCAAAGGGGTGCCGTGCACCCCAGTTTAAGAGCCACTGCTCTATAGCGAGGGGTATCAGACGTCTTAAGATGTGGGACAAACAGATTTTAGTTAGCTGGTTACTCATACAATTGAAAACAGTGGAATTGCACTTTATTATTAAATATTGTTATTTCAGGATTTTAAAAGTGAATCTCCTTCTATTGTCTGCTAATGTATTTTTGTACTGGGAAAACACCCGTTATAAATCACAAGAAAAAAGATGAGCAAATGTTTCCTTCAGCCAAATTCAGTCTTCTAAACTATCCTACATTCATATATCACATTCCTATCATTATTTTGTCATGACTCGAAAGTCATAAACCATCCTGTTAGACCAGTGGTTCCCTTTAAAGTTAAAGGATCCCCAGCTATAAGCAGCGACACTAAGTTATTAAATGGTAAATTTAAACCGTTTTGTGTTTAATTACCTAATTAAATTATATAACTATCTACGAGCAATTACCTTTCATATTTTTCGAGTAGTATGAAGTCTCTAAAATAGTTTTATTCATTTATTTATCAATTACTATAAATATTTACTAAATACCAAGTGTAATATAAATTTATTAATACATTTGTAGTGTCAATATTACACCTACAAACTTTTTAAATTTGAATAATTAGTTTGATTATTTATACTTGGTTTCTATGCAGGGGTCCAGAAGAAAACAGCTAGGTTAGACATTTACATTTTCAAAATTGACCAAGAAGTGCATATTTCTCGGTTAGCATATATGCACAAGTGCATATTATATGCTCTTGAAATATATGCAGAGGACTGCATATATGCAATATGCACAATGTCACATCCCTTGTAATGTCCATATTTAATTTTAATTGACGTCATTGACCAAATTCAGTAATGTTTTGAATTTTAATGAGTAATTAGTAAGAACTTAAATATTTATTATCTTATTTAATAATTATGGAATTGAAAGATGTATATTGAAGCAAATTAAACTGTACAGAAAATAATAAATAATCAGTTTGTCCATTATTAGTACAATACCTAAAATAGATTTGGTTGCATATTGAATGTTGGTCTAAAATGACCCAACTTGCAGTGATTTATATTTAACGGTTGTGGATGCGTTAATTATGTTTTAACTAATTAGTTATTCTATTTCAATAGAACTCGAATGTTGTACTCTAATTCGTAAAAGCAAGATTAATTGATACGCTAGGTAACTTAAAAGCAAAATTAATTGACACGCTAGGCATCATAAAAGCAAAAATGGATACGCTAGGTATCGTATAATGATTCCAGGACAATAACCCCCCCATGAAAAAAAAACCCAGCGGTCAAAAAACCCCCGTGCAAAATACTCCCCGGACAAAAAAAACCCCGTTCAACAAATCCCCCGGACAAATACCCCAACTACCTGTGATAGTCAAAACTACTCGTGATGGTTGAACCAATTATATGTAATGGTTATAACAACTGCAGAACAAGGTTACATCAACTAGTTGTGTATGTTTCTCCAAAATCACTCCTATGTGTTATACCAACTACTAGTGTAGGTTATACCAACTACTCGTGTAGGTTATACCAACTACTCGTGTAGGTTATACCAACTACTCGTGTAGCCGTGTAGGTTACATCAACTAGTCGCTCGTGTAGGTTATACCAACTACTCGTGTAGGTTATACCAACTACTCGTGTAGGTTATACCAACTACTCGTGTAGGTTATACCAACTACTCGTCTCGTGTAGGCTATACCAACTACTCGTGTAGGTTATACCAACTACTCGTGTATGTTATACCAACTACTCGTATAGGTTACATCAACTACTCGTATAGGTTACATCAACTACTCGTATAGGTTACATCAACTACTCGTATAGGTTACATCAACTACTCGTATAGGTTACATCAACTACTCGTATAGGTTATACCAACTACTCGTATAGGTTATACCAACTACTCGTGTAGGTTATTCCAACTACTCGTGTAGGTTATTCCAACTACTCGTGTAGGTTATTCCAACTACTCGTGTAGGTTATTCCAACTACTCGTGTAGGTTACATCAACTACTCGTGTAGGTTATATCGACTACTCGTGTAGGTTATATCAACTACTCGTGTAGGTTATTCCAACTACTCGTGTAGGTTATTCCAACTACTCGTGTAGGTTATTCCAACTACTCGTGTAGGTTATTCCAACTACTCGTGTAGGTTACATCAACTACTCGTGTAGGTTATATCGACTACTCGTGTAGGTTATATCAACTACTCGTGTTGGTTATATCAACATCTCGTGTTGGTTATATCAACATCTCGTGTTGGTTATATCAACTACTAGTAAACTAAGTAAATATGGACAGTATGGTAATATTTAGTTTATGGTTGACCTTACCCTGAGACCAAATTCTTTGGAACCAGTAAAACAAGCGGAGTCAAGTAAATGTATATCAACTATTAGTGTAGGTTGAAATCTCGGTCCGGTTAGCAATAGCCAGACTTTTTACCTGAATTTTCCAGTCACTATATTTACTCTATTAAATCATTATCTCGAGATATAGGTCCCGGTATCAATTAGATTAGACTATTTATTCTCTACTACCAAATCTAACATTTCCATTTATTTTATACTTTTGCTTCAGTGATATGCATACTATTTTGATTTAAAAAAATAATTGATCACCTAGAGTCCTAGACTAATCTTTGCTTTTTGAAAGGTTTTCGATCCGATGAGTTGATATATGGTAATTAGTTGTAAATTAATAGATTAGATGGAATAAATAACTTCATGTCAGTTTATAAATAAGAAATTAGATGATGTAAATAACTTTACGTAGTGATAAATAGGTAGGCTAGATAAATGAAATAACCAGGCTAAATTACAAAAAACAAATGTTGATAAAATAAATCTTTCATATGCTGCAATCACACTTTAACTTAATGAATAATAATAAAGCTTTTATCTTCTAAACCATATTTTAGTGCAATTCATCTTACTCAGATGAACTGATGTAGAAATATGCTAATAGAATTACCAAGGTCACATTGAAAACGAAATATAAACATTTAAGTTTTAGATTTATTATTTAGAAGTACAATTTGAATCCTCGTCACTGTTTGTTACGACTAATAGGTTGCCAATTCCTGAAATAAGAGATTCGTATATAAATATATATTGAATAGAAATTTATAGTATCGTTTATATACATTATCAATTACATCACCAACTCTTTTTTCTTTTGTGATGAGCTAGCGACAGCTTCGATATTCCTTTCATGTCTGGAATCCCTAAAAGCATATGAAAAAGTAAGAGCTAATCATACTGCAAATACAAATTTTAAATAGTTACTCTACAATTGAAAAGTACAACCATAGCGGTATAGAATAAATAAGAAATATCCAGTGAAAAATACTGAGCTTATAGAACATAACAGAACCTCAACAAGATATAAACAAGTTGCCCAGGAATTCATTTGTGCTTGATTACATTAGGCTCTATCTAAATCATGTACTATTTGGTATTTTAATAAAATGATTGACGTATGTTTAGTTTATTTCATTTCATCCCAGTACAAAGGGACAATTGTGGAAATGCCTAGATGTATGTAATGTGTCCTGTAATTAAAGTAATAATATTCGAAGATTATTTATACAGTTATTTGTTCAAGTTAATCTTCTTGGTGTATAGATATGTGACAATTGAGCTATGCAGTCAATTAAGTGAATAGTGATACATGGCCAGTGATCCCTCTTCTTTTGGATGTCTTATTTCATTGGTACTTCTTCAATATTCCCTCTTTCTTTAGAAGTCCTATTCCATATGTATTAATTCAATATTCCCTCCTCATTTAGATGTCTTATTCCATAGGTATTCCTTCAATATTCCCTCTTCCTTTAGATGTCTTATTCCATAGGTTATCCTTCGAAATTCCCTCTTAGTTAAGATGTCTTATTCCATATGTATTCCTTCAATATACCCTCCTCATTTAGATGTCTTATTCCATATGTATTCCTTCAATATTCCCTCTTCCTTTAGTTGTCTTATTCCATAGGTTTTCCTTCAACATTCCCTCTTCCTTTAGTTGTCTTATTCCATAGGTTTTCCTTCAACATTCCCTCTTCCTTTAGATGTCCTATTCCATATGTATTCCTTCAATATTCTCTCTTCCTTTAAATGTCCTTTTCCATATGTATTCCTTCAATATTCCCTCCTCATTTAGATGTCTTATTCCATAGGTATTCCTTCAATATTCCCTCTTCCTTTAGTTGTCTTATTCCATAGGTTTTCCTTCAACATTCCCTCTTCCTTTAGATGTCCTATTCCATATGTATTCCTTCAATATTCTCTCTTCCTTTAAATGTCCTTTTCCATATGTATTCCTTCAATATTCCCTTATCATTTAGATGTCTTATTCCATAGGTATTCCTTCAATATTCCCTCTTACTTTAGATGTCTTATTCCATATGTATTCCTTCAATATTCCCTCTTCCTTTAGTTGTCTTATTCCATAGGTTTTCCTTCAACATTCCCTCTTCCTTTAGATGTCCTATTCCATATGTATTCCTTCAATATTCCCTCCTCATTTAGATGTCTTATTCCATAGGTTTTCCTTCAACATTCCCTCTTCATTTAGATGTCTTATTCCATATGTATTCCTTCAATATTCTCTCTTCCTTTAAATGTCCTTTTCCATATGTATTCCTTCAATATTCCCTCCTCATTTAGATGTCTTATTCCATAGGTATTCCTTCAATATTCCCTCTTACTTTAGATGTCTTATTCCATTGGTATTCCTTCATTATCCCCTCCATCTATGGATTACTCATTCCATTGGAATTCTTTCAATATTCCATTGAGATTCATCTCTGTGATTCCCTAGATTTTATCTTGTGATTTGTGGGATTATTCCATAAATGTGTCAAAAAATTGCATTCCCTGAATATCGAAAAATGATTATCATGGAATATTCCTAGGGATTATTCCGAGAATGTTTTGGGAATATCCATTTTTTGCGCGGGAGAAAATGAAGAAATATTTCGATAGGAGTTCTGCTTGTCAGAAAAACTTGGCAGTTGGAACAGAAGACTTAATAGAAGATCCAAGATCATTGAAGTGGGATTCGACTGCAACAGTTAACAACAGAAAAATATCAAATTAAGGATGTATAGAATTTTTTATATGATCGAAATTATTAAGTTGTTCAAAAACTTGGAACTTACCCCGTTATAATATTAAACTGAATAAAGAAAATTTTGTGATTTGATCGAAAATGTGGAACAGTTCGATAACTAGGATCTTGTACCTTTAAAATTTAATATTAGATTAAAAAAAAATTTATTGTACGTATGTTCGATAATGTAGTGCTGTTCGATAACTTGAAAACTGATCAATCACAAATGGAGTTGATCAGCTCAGAGTGACGTCACAGTAACTATGGAATTAAATCATTTCCACTGCAAAATTTATAAAATTTAACAAACGAATGTCGTAGCAGGGATAAGAAATTTTGGAATATTTTCGTTTATTTTGTTCTTTATGGTGAAAATCATCTGAAATTAACTGAATTCTCATCCCTGTGATTTCAAGGTAATTTAAATTAGTATATTTTATATTTTCTGAGCTACTAGCATCTGTCTTTGAAAATTATGCGTGAAATTTATAGATAAAATGTATAAGTAATGTCATTTAAAATAAATGTAAAAACCTAAAACTGCTTGAAATTATTAAAATAATTATATACATCATTTCAGTATAAATAAAAAAAAATATGAAAAAAAATGATCCTCTACTTCGCTGGGTCTTTAACTCGGGTCCTCTTCGCTGAAGTCCAGTACGTTATCCACTCGGCCACGCCCTTCTCTAGAAAATCTGCTGGAACTTATATATTAGTTACTTCCCACTGAGATTTGAAAAATAATAGAAAATTAATGTATTTTAGATGGGGAAAGCGGTGATTATCTTCATAAAAGAGATTGTATGGATTATCATTTGTTATGCATTTTAGGTATTTAACATTATTGAATGAATATTGTAATTATTAATTAAATGTATTGTGAAATTATTTATTTTATAATAATATAAAGGATTATTTAGAATTTAATTCTACGGAGTTTGAAGCTGATATTTGATTTACATTCTTTAGGTTATTTGTTCATAATAAATGTTACGTCTACGTAATGTTATATTTTATTATTTTTAGCACATTATTAGGATTTCATACAAACCAAAATTGTAAATAAAAAATATTAAATAATTATAATCTAGTAAATAGTTAGTGCAAAGTACGATCATTTTAACCATGCATATTAAATGATGGTAATTACTGATGTGTAAGAATTTAAGTTTCCATGACGGATGAACAGTTAATAAAAAGGATAATGAATCTCAACAAATATCAATTATAAATTATGAAAGTTATACGCAAACACCATCTGGTGGTGAATAACATGTTACATAACGTTAATGATTGTATTTGAAGGGAAATTCATATGTTTACTAAAAGAGTGATGTATAACATGAATTAGATTCAATAATATTAGGATAATTCTTTGAGCTTCGTTGAAATACGTTCAAATTTACATAAAGAAACATTCTTTCGCTGCAAACAAATCCATGTGTATACCATGTGGCACTTACTCATTTAAACATGAGTATAGCTTGAATAGTTTTTTTAAATAGATACCATATGTATTACGTGTTGTTATAAAAGGATATGTTAAAATTACGAGTATTTGAAATACGTTAAAAGAATTGTATTTGTCATGTTGCTATGTATGTGATGATTGCAAAGGAAGATAGTTCAGCTCTGTGGACACACACTGCATTAGCTGACCAATCACAGATAGAGTTGTTACTAATATGATTAGTGTGCTATCTGCACAGATGATAGCAAAGGAAGATAGTTCAGCTCTGTGGACACACACTGCTTTAGCTGACCAATCACAGATAGAGTTGTTACTGATATGATTAGTGTGCTATCTGCACAGATGATAGCAAAGGAAGATAGTTCAGCTCTGTGGACACACACTGCTTTAGCTGACCAATCACAGATAGAGTCATATTTTCTGATTCAGTTCGTAAAATAATATCCAGATCAGAATATTATTTGACCCGTTGAAAAGTACAAGAATTAACGATGAAAATGAGAATAACATCAGATTTCTACGCCTTCTGGTTACTGAGTAATAAAATAATTAAAAATTGTAACATTTAAGTGGCTCACCCTGTATATCTCAATCACAGAAATACAGACAGACAGACATATTATTTATATGATAATTTTTTAACTTCAGTTCGTAAGGTCGAATATCAGTTTTATTTCTTATGATTTTCTCCCTAAAGAACAGATAAATGGAATTTATTCCTTAATGTTGGTATTTTCCCATTTCCGAGTGGTTAAGGTTCTTGCCTCCACCTGAAGAGACTCAGGTTCGAATCCAGTTTGTGACAATTGGATTTGACTCTGACTCTATTGGGTACGAATTCAACTGGTGACGGTTGAATCGGTAAAACGTTGGAGCTGGAACACTGACCACTGTTTTTTATATTTTACATGTTTTATTTGTATTCAATTAATAAGGAAGATAGTTACTTATTGATGCTCTCTATTCTTCTTTTAATTTCACTTCAATTAATTATCTTTTCGCTCAGTCATCTGCCCGAAATCTGAAAAATCTATTGCAAAATAACTTAGTAAAATATAAACAATTTTATTTGAACCTTGATTATTTACATTGTCTTAATTACTGATTTAAATAAAAACATCACATTGTACTGACATATAAACCCATAAAAAGAAGACTAGAATGGTTAGTTGTTTGTCTATAACTCTGAGCTGAACAACTCAATGACAGACAGAGTTGTTCAGCTCGGAGTGACGTCACAGTAACTATGGAACTATTTCTATTTTCTGCTTTAAGAATTGAAATTATTCGAAATTAATTTCAATGATTAATGTTGTAGCACGAATACGTAATTATTGGAATATTTTCTAATTATTTGTTCTTTAGGGTGAAAATCATAAGAAATGAACTGAATATTCACCCTTATGATCTCAAGATAATTTACAATAATTTTTTCTATGTTTGTGACATGTAAGTTTTTCTCTTTGAAAAATACGCCAGAAAATATGAACTCAATCTATTCAAGATAGAGAAAGAATGGTTAAATTCCATGTAAAAGAATATGAATTATTTTTGTTATGTATTTTATTATGCATTGGGTGCATATTATAATTAATGATATAACATCAAATGGAAATCAATTAAATAGTTAGATACGCCATTATATATAAATATAACTGTCACTCGAATATCTATTCATTTTAATTCTTTTCTATTTAAAAGTATTAATTTACCTGAAATAAAAGGCACAGCTAGTTAACAAACTAGAGAATTTGGAAGGAATTTTAACGAAACTCAAAGAATTAGCCAAATTACTATTATAATTAACTTGTATTGGAAATAAATTAAAATAATATTATCTTGTATAAATAAGAGTAAGAATTCATATTTTTTTATTTATTCTTAATTAAAATTCTTTCTAAAAATAAAATAGGTACCAGACTTACTCTTATTGTATCGTCCTAACTAGACACAATAAAAAGGTACCAGACTTACCCTTATTGTATCGTCCTAACTAGACACAATAGAAAGGTACCAGACTTACCCTTATTGTATCGTCCTAACTAGACACAATAGAAAGGTACCAGACTTACCCTTATTGTATCGTCCTAACTAGACACAATAGAAAGGTACCAGACTTACTCTTATTGTATCGTCCTAACTAGACACAATAGAGAGGTACCAGACTTACCCTTATTGTATCATCCTAACTAGACACAATAGAAAGGTACCAGACTTACCCTTATTGTATCGTCCTAACTAGACACAATAGAAAGGTACCAGACTTACCCTTATTGTATCATCCTAACTAGACACAATAGAAAGGTACCAGACTTACCCTTATTGTATCGTCCTAACTAGACACAATAGAAAGGTACCAGACTTACCCTTATTGTATCGTCCTAACTAGACACAATAGAAAGGTACCAGACTTACCCTTATTGTATCGTCCTAACTAGACACAATAGAAAGGTACCAGACTTACTCTTATTGTATCGTCCTAACTAGACACAATAGAGAGGTACCAGACTTACCCTTATTGTATCATCCTAACTAGACACAATAGAAAGGTACCAGACTTACCCTTATTGTATCGTCCTAACTAGACACAATAGAAAGGTACCAGACTTACCCTTATTGTATCATCCTAACTAGACACAATAGAAAGGTACCAGACTTACCCTTATTGTATCGTCCTAACTAGACACAATAGAAAGGTACCAGACTTACCCTTATTGTATCGTCCTAACTAGACACAATAGAGAGGTACCCGACTTACCATTATTGTATCCTCCTAACTAGACACAATAGAAAGGTACCAGACTTACCATTATTGTATCGTCCTAACTAGAAACAATAAAAAGGTACCAGACTTACCCTTATTGTATCGTCCTAACTAGACACAATAGAAAGGTACCAGACTTACCCTTATTGTATCGTCCTAACTAGACACAATAGAAAGGTACCAGACTTACCCATATTGTATCGTCCTAACTAGACACAATAAAAAGGTACCAGACTTACCATTATTGTATCGTCATAACTAGACACAATAGAAAGGTACCAGACTTACCATTATTGTATCGTCCTAACTAGACACAATAGAAAGGTACCAGATTTAGCATTATCTAACTAGACACAATAGAAAGGAACCAGACTTACCATTATTGTATCATCCTAACTAGACACAATAGAAAGGTACCCGACTTACCATTATTGTATCCTCCTAACTAGACACAATAGAAAGGTACCAGACTTACCATTATTGTATCGTCCTAACTAGAAACAATAAAAAGGTACCAGACTTACCATTATTGTATCATCCTAATTAGACACAATAGAAAGGTACCAGACTTACCCTTATTGTATCGTCCTAACTAGACACAATAAAAAGGTACCAGACTTACCATTATTGTATCATCCTAACTAGACACAATAGAAAGGTACCAGACTTAACCTTATTGTATCGTCTTAACTAGACACAATAAAAAGGTACCAGACTTACCCTTATTGTATCGTCCTAACTAGACACAATAAAAAGGTACCAGACTTACCATTATTGTATCATCCTAACTAGACACAATAGAAAGGTACCAGACTTACCCTTATTGTATCGTCCTAACTAGACACAATAAAAAGGTACCAGACTTACCCTTATTGTATCGTCCTAACTAGACACAATAGAAAGGTACCAGACTTACCCTTATTGTATCGTCCTAACTAGACACAATAAAAAGGTACCAGACTTACCCTTATTGTATCGTCCTAACTAGACACAATAGAAAGGTACCAGACTTACCCTTATTGTATCGTCCTAACTAGACACAATAGAAAGGTACCAGACTTACCCTTATTGTATCGTCCTAACTAGACACAATAGAAAGGTACCAGACTTACTCTTATTGTATCGTTCTAACTAGACACAATCGAAAGGTAACAGACTTACCCTTATTGTATCGTCCTAACTAGACACAATAGAAAGGTACCAGACTTACCCTTATTGTATCGTCCTAACTAGACACAATAGAAAGGTACCAGACTTACCATTATTGTATCGTCCTAACTAGAAACAATAAAAAGGTACCAGACTTACCATTATTGTATCATCCTAACTAGACACAATAGAAAGGTACCAGACTTACCCTTATTGTATCATCCTAACTAGACACAATAGAAAGGTACCAGACTTACCCTTATTGTATCGTCCTAACTAAACACAATAGAAAGGTACCAGACTTACCCATATTGTATCGTCCTAACTAGACACAATAAAAAGGTACCAGACTTACCATTATTGTATCGTCATAACTAGACACAATAGAAAGGTACCAGACTTACCATTATTGTATCGTCCTAACTAGACACAATAAAAAGGTACCAGACTTACCATTATTGTATCATCCTAACTAGACACAATAGAAAGGTACCAGACTTAACCTTATTGTATCGTCCTAACTAGACACAATAAAAAGGTACCAGACTTACCCTTATTGTATCGTCCTAACTAGACACAATAAAAAGGTACCAGACTTACCATTATTGTATCATCCTAACTAGACACAATAGAAAGGTACCAGACTTACCCTTATTGTATCGTCCTAACTAGACACAATAAAAAGGTACCAGACTTACCCTTATTGTATCGTCCTAACTAGACACAATAGAAAGGTACCAGACTTACCCTTATTGTATCGTCCTAACTAGACACAATACAAAGGTACCAGACTTACCCTTATTGTATCGTCCTAACTAGACACAATAGAAAGGTACCAGACTTACCCTTATTGTATCGTCCTAACTAGACACAATAGAAAGGTACCAGATTTACCCTTATTGTATCGCTCTAGCTATACAGATGTTTAAAATAAGTTTTAAAAATTCAGTCGAAAGTTTTTCATCCTGCGTCACTACATAGTTTGTTATTTTCAATTAAATTTGATAGACTGACTAATTTTTTCCATCATTTTTTCCTCCTTTTCGGACACTCTAGATATTTATATGATATTTATTAGTTAACTATCATTATTTATTAGTTAACTCTCCATGATACTTGCAGGTACCCCAATACATGAAGCATTTAATTTCCTATAGCTTACATTAAATTAAATAAAAATATTTCTATTATATTCTTCAATAAAATTAATTATCCGTTCATTAATTTAAATGGATCATAGAAATAGAAAATCCGTTTAGATTTTCAAATTAAATCATTTCCTTTCATTTTCTATTTATGAATGCTATATTACATTCCTGCATGTATAATACATGCTTCCAAACATCTTCCAAAAAAATTCATTGATAAGAATTTGAAAATATAAAATTAGGGAAGTAAACCAAATACTGGTTTCGATAACCGTGGACTAAATTGTAATTTTATTTAAAGCTGTTAAATATTGTGAGTGTTTTCACTCATAAAAGAAATACTTTTTCTTAATATTATTTTAAAAGTACAATAAAAGGGGCTCAATATTTTAATTTACCACATTATTCGTATCCAGTAACACTGACTAACTTTATACTGTTATTATGAGTACAATTTGAATTGAAAATGTTCTCAATAGTAATATTTTTCTATATTGATTATTTACATATCGTTCAAATTCATTTTTAGATTCATATAAATTAGAGTACAAAATTGGTTAACTAAATAATAAAGGAAATCTGAGAACTTTTTATTAGAAATTAAAAATTGAAATTTTTATTACTTTTACAAAAGGGTGTTTCCTCCTACCATTAATGGATATAAACATATAATAGTTTTACTAAACTCCAAATACCTGAATTGAACTGAATTAGGTGAGGAATATGGAATCACTAAAAAATATAAATACAGGGTGTCTGCAAAGAAAGAGCTGATTTAAAAGGGCTGTAATTTGTAAACTATTATAGTTAGAAGATAAAAGTAGGATTAATTCAAAAGAGGAGAATCTCAAATTTAATTTGACGTCATTCATGCATGAAGAGAATATAAAGGCACATCAATAGAGCTTTAGTTTATTAGCGGTTTATTATCCCACGTGAGGCACAATTAACAGTGGAATAGAGAAAACTTATCCTAGTGGAGATGTTTAAAATTGAATCCGTGATCACTTCAATTCATTGATTTTAGGTAAGATATGGAAATAAATAAATTAATAGTTGAATGATATTACGTCACGTGATATGTCCACGGTGAAGTTAGTAATTCAAATAAAAGAAATTCAGGCCATGAAAAAACAACAAGGACAGGAACATCAGTAACATGGTTAGAGAAATTTATTTATCTATGATTAAAAGAAATGAGTGGGAAAATTATTTACTGATACATAGATGAAGAAAACTTTGTTCATTTAATCATTACATGTTATGTAGCACATTTATTTGACACTGCTTTAAATAGTATACCATCAAGAACCCATGCTAATACTCTATACAGAATGTGATTAAAATAACGTTTTTCGTCTTGATGAGTTTATTGAGTCTGGTGGTGGTCATGTAATGCTTAATTTATTATGAAATAAAATTTAGAATTCTTATATTTCAAATGAATCCTATTTCAATCTTCTAGCAATAATAGTTTACAAATTACAATCATTTTAAATTGGCTATGTTTTTTTTGCAGACACCCTGTATTAAACCAGAGAATGATAAGGGAAGTATAAAATTCATAAATTATTTTCACTATCGAATTAATTTGTAATCAATATAATTATTAGTGTAGTTACCACATACAATTTTAAACAGAAACAATAACCAATTAAGAGTAAAGACAGTGGAACATTTCATCCATGTACGTTAGATGATGCGTCTGAATATGTGTTTCCATTAAAAGTTAAATCTTGTGAATAATAATTTGGGACTGGTAATTTAATAATAACATTTTTCAATTAGAGTTTTTAACCCTTATTAACAATTTAACGCCAATGCATCTCACACGTTGTTGTTATAATATAGTCAATGAGAAAAATATATTAAAAAAGATGGAGAAATAAATCAACAATTCTGCTCAATTACCGTAGATTTTACGGTTAACAAACTGCTAATTTAATTTGTTATTGATTTATTAATATTCTATGTTTTGCTTAATATACAGTACGGCCACAAAAATGTTTCTGCTTTTTCAAAAACTTGTAAATCTTCAACCAATGGACGGAAAAACTGTATCTTGTCTCTTTGTCTCCGCCTATCATTGTACTATTAACAGGTAGAAACAATTTTAAACTGATGGACCTAGTTTAAGAACAGGTAAGCAAAGAGTGAGGGTGATTAATTTTGTCATTGCGTGAAGGTCATTCTTAGAGCTAACTCTGTGATTTTAATTACTAAAAGGCAGTGAATAAAGGAAAAAAATTATAATGGTAGACATTATAATGCGGTGTGCCTATACTTTTTCCTTGGAAACTATTTTGAAATAGAACAACTTCAGTGACATTTTGATCTCATTGAAGTTTTCACTCTTAATATTTGTTCTTCGCTTGTTCATTGCATGGTTGAGGCCTGCTTTACACTTGCATTTTTAACCACGCAAAAAAAAAAAGGTCTTCTTAAAATGTATTCACACATGCGTTTTGATGTTTTTGATGTTTTTTTTTTAATCAGCGATAAAAAAAACGCAAGCGCCAACACATTTTAAAAGACATTGTTTTCCGCGCTGTTAAAAATGTAAGTGTGAAGCGGGCCTTACCATGCAATGAACAAGCGGAAAGCGCATATTCAGAGTGAAAACTTCAATAAGATCAAAATATCACTGAAGTTGTTCTATTTCAAAATAGTTTCCATGAAAGAAGTGTAAGCACCCTGAATTAAAGTGTCTACCATTATATTTTTTTTCCTTTTATTCACTGCTTTTAAGTAATTAAGATCACAGAGTTAGCTCTAAGAATGACCTTCGCGCAATGACAAAAATAATCACCCTCACTCCTTACTTACCTACTCTTAAACTATGTCCATCAGTTAAAAATAGTTCTTACCTGTTATTAGTGCAATAAGAGGCAGTGAAAAAGAGACCAAGATACAATTTTATCGTCCATTGGTTAATGATTTATAAGCATTTGAAAAAGAGGAAATATTTTTTTGGCCCATACTGCATGTACATATCTTGCACTATATATTTTTTCTCTATATCTATGCTTTCTATATTTCTCTTTCTATTTTATGTTATTTAAAGCAAGAGTTACCAAGCAGTCAAAGTGATTGTTTCTCTGTTCCTTACAGTTAATGAATAATTTTTTGATTGTTTGTCAACGGGAATTCTATATTAGTAAGAAGTTATTTAAACTGAATGTTGCAGTTTATTTTGTTTGAAGCTTACGAATAGAAAGAAATTCAATTCATCATCTGAGATGAGAAAAGTAAATCAAATACTGGTTTTAATTACCGTAGACTTTTTATAATAAGTTTCTTCACTCAACTGCTAAAGTGTTAGAGGGACCTTTGCAGTAATGACAAATAACATTCAAAGTTATTAAAGCTAAGATATAAAGGGTAGTTTCTATACCATTTGGGAAAATAATTCTCTGTCACTCTATATAATAACGTAGTTAATATTAAAATATTTTATTCATTATATTTATATTCTCTTTTTATATATTTTCACAATACATTACAAACAGATAACAGATAACTCTAAATTACTTGGAGTAATTCCAATGCTGCTCAAAGAGTTATCACAAACTATTTAACAAATACAATAAACTGTTAAATGTTAACATGAAGTGTGACACTCTAAGTTCGAAACATCATCTAAAAAAGCTCTTCTCATTGTCCTGAATATGACACTCTATGGCCACAGTTTTACGGAGTTAATTGTAGAACAAAATGAGTGGTGAGAGAAGAAAATTAATGAGGAGGTTAAAAATTTGTGAAAGGTTTAGGCCTTGGCGGGAATCGAACCCGGGTCATCAGATTTAGAGTCTGATGTGTTAGCCACTACACCACGAGGCCTTGTTAAATTAAGGAAATAAAAATATATTAGTGTAACCAAACTCAGAAAATAAATAATTAATGTGAATAGGTAAGTAGTGTGGGTACGCTGAAAAATTTAGTTTGACTATAGGATAGATGAAAAAATTAGAGAAACGATAAATCATTTGAATTAATTTCTAATGAATATAAATGTTATTTAGCTATTACATGAAATCTGCAAATAAAATTATACTAAACTGAATAAATATTTTATCGAAATAATAAATCAAATGTTATTCTTGGCTTCCGTAGACTTGAATGTATAACGAGTAGTTAATTTAAATACCTTCATCGATTAATTTATCTATGCTGTATAATTATTTTCATATATATTCATCTGTTGTGCGCATGCGTGTAAAATATCATGTAACTACAACTTTCTAAGTAATAACTGACATCAATGTGAACCATAAAAATTAAAAGAAAATTATTGAGCCATAAAATATATATTGTTCCACATTAATCGAATTAGGAATAATCAAACAGCCAAATAATAAACTGAAATGAAACAATAAATAAAATAAAATAAAATATAAGTCATCATTATTATTAAAATAAGTTTATTATATAATATATATGGATCTTTAATTTTGTTACATTAAACTTTATAAATAACTAGATTACGTACACTAGGTAGAGTGCATACCTTCGACGCCACATATCAGTTTGCTACTTAAATTAATAAACTGGTGACTGTTTAGTGACCAATCGACCCAACAAGTTTCGTGCAATATGGTTCAATTCCTTTTTGAGTTTTTGAGTTATAAATGACCTTGACCTTGACCTCTGACTGTATCGCTCCCAAAATTCAACCATATAGTTCGTGGACATTGTCCAATCGCCCATCGAATTTAAAACAATTTAGTTGAAATTTTTTTTGAGTTATTGAGTTATAAATGGTCTTGACCTTGATCTTTGACCTTCGACCAGATCGCTCTCAAAATCTAACAAAATGGTTCCTGTATATCTAACTAAATAAATCAAACAAAATGGTTCCCAATCGTCCCACCAAGTTTCATGTAATACGAATAAAGTTAATAATTTAAGTAAAAGAAATTTTGCCCACGAAAAAACACCAAAGACAGAAATATCAGTAACATGGTTAGAGAAATTTAATTATTGATGATTGTACGAAATCTGTGAGAAATAAATCTGCTGAGGTATAAATAAAGAAAACTATTGTTCCTTTATTCATAATATATCTTTTAGTTGACACTGTTTTAAATGGAATAACATCAAGAACCCAAGCTATAATACTCTATACAGAATATTATAAAAAATAATAATACAGAACAATTAGAACTAAATCAAATAATGGTATCACTCTCCGTGGATTTGTTGAGATCAATTGCAAAACAATATCAATGGTGAGATGTTCTCTGACGCTGAATATTTGTATATAATAAATGCATTTGTTAATCTCCTGTAATTCCTTCACAATAAATGCTATGTTGATTATTTTTAACGCATGTAAGTACATTGTATCATTGTACCTTTCTATTGTGTCTAGTTAGGACGATACAATAAGGATAAGTCTGGTACCTTTCTATTGTGTCTAGTTAGGACGATACAATAATGTTAAGTCTGGTACCTTTCTATTGTGTCTAGTTAGGACGATACAATAAGGGTAAGTCTGGTACCTTTCTATTGTGTCTAGTTAGGACGATACAATAAGGATAAGTCTGGTACCTTTCTATTGTGTCTAGTTAGGACGATACAATAAAGGTAAGTCTGGTACCTTTCTATTGTGTCTAGTTAGGACGATACAATAATGTTAAGTCTGGTACCTTTCTATTGTGTCTAGTTAGGACGATACAATAAGGGTAAGTCTGGTACCTTTCTATTGTGTCTAGTTAGGACGATACAATAAAGGTAAGTCTGGTACCTTTCTATTGTGTCTAGTTAGGACGATACAATAATGTTAAGTCTGGTACCTTTCTATTGTGTCTAGTTAGGACGATACAATAAGGGTAAGTCTGGTACCTTTCTATTGTGTCTAGTTAGGACGATACAATAATGGTAAGTCTGGTACCTTTCTATTGTGTCTAGTTAGGACGATACAATAAGGGTAAGTCTGGTACCTTTCTATTGTGTCTAGTTAGAACGATACAATAAGGATAAGTCTGGTACCTTTCTATTGTGTCTAGTTAGGACGATACAATAAGGGTAAGTCTGGTACCTTTCTATTGTGTCTAGTTAGGACGATTCAATAAGGATAAGTCTGGTACCTTTCTATTGTGTCTAGTTAGGACGATACAATAAGGGTAAGTCTGGTACCCTTCTATTGTGTCTAGTTTGGATGATACAATAAGGATAAGTCTGGTACCTTTCTATTGTGTCTAGTTAGGACGATACAATAAGGGTAAGTCTGGTACCTTTCTATTGTGTCTAGTTAGGACGATTCAATAAGGATAAGTCTGGTACCTTTCTATTGTGTCTAGTTAGGACGATACAATAAGGGTAAGTCTGGTACCTTTCTATTGTGTCTATTTAGGACGATACAATAAGGGTAAGTCTGGTACCATTCTATTGTGTCTAGTTAGGACGATACAATAAGGGTAAGTCTGGTACCTTTCTATTGTGTCTAGTTAGGACGATACAATAAGGGTAAGTCTGGTATCTTTCTATTGTGTCTAGTTAGGACGATACAATAAGGGTATGTCTGGTACCTATTTGATTTTAAAAATAATTTTAATTTAGAATAAACAAAAAATATGCAATATTATTCTTATTTATACAAGATAATATTATTTTAATTTAAATCCAATACAAGGTAAATTATAATAGTAATTTGGCTAATTCTTTGAGTTTCGTTGAAATTCCTTCCAAATTCTCTAGTTTGTTAACTAGCTGTGCTTTTTATTTCAGGAAAATTAATACTTTTAAATAGAAATCAAAATGAATAGATGTTCGTGTGACAGTTATATTTGTATTTAATAGCACATCTAACTATTTAATTGATTTACATTTGATGTTATATTATTAATTATAATATGCACCCAATGTATAATAAAAAACATAACAAAAATAATTCATATTCTTTTACATGGAATATAACCATTCTTTATCTATCTTATTAGATTGAGTTCATATTTTCTGGCGTATTTTTCAAAGAGAAAAACTAACATGTCACAAACATAGAAAAAATTATTGTAAATTATCTTGAGATCATAAGGGTGAATATTCAGTTCATTTCTTATGATTTTCACCCTAAAGAACAAATAAATAGAAACTATTCCAATAACTACGTATTCGTGCTACAACATTAATCATTGAAATTAATTTCTATTATGGCTAGAGAAAATAGAAATAGTTCCATAGTTACTGTGACGTCACTCTGAGCTGAACAACTCTGTCTGTCATTGAGTTGTTCAGCTCAGAGTGATAGACAAACAACTAACCATTCTAGTCTTCTTTTTATGGGTTTATATGTCAGAACAGCGTGATGTTTTTATTTAAATCAATAATTAAGACAATGTAAATAATTAAAGTTCAAATAAAATTGTTTATATTTTACTAAGTTATTTTGCAATAAATTTTTCAGATTTCGGGCAGATGACTGAGCGAAAAGATAATTATTTGATGTGAAATTAGAATAAGAATAGAGAGCATCAATAAGTAAATATCCTCTTTATTAGTTAAATACAAATAAAACATTTAAAATATTAAAAAAAAACAGTGGTCAGTGTTCCAGCTCCAACGTTTTACCGATTCAACCGTCACCAGTTGAATTCGTACCCAATAGAGTCAGAGTCAAATCCATTTGTCACAAACTGGATTCGAACCTGAGTCTCTTCAGGTGGAGGCAAGAACCTTAACCACTCGGCCACGACCGGCCAGGAGAAAAGCCACTAAAACCTATACTTAAAGAGAAAAATAATGGGAAAAATATTATTTAATTTAATGACTGCCGTAGCATGAATACCCAAATTAAGGAATGAATTCCATTTATCTGTTCTTTAGGGTGAAAATCATAAGAAATAAAACTGATATTCAACCTTACGAACTGAAGCTTAAAAATTATCATATAAATAATATGTCTGTCTGTCTGTATCTCTGTGATTGTGATATACAGAGTGAGCCACTTAAATGTTACAATTTTTAAATTATTAGTAACAATTCTATCTGTGATTGGTCAGCTAAAGCAGGGTGTGCCCACAGAGCTGAACTATCTTTCTTTGCTATCATCTGTGCAGATAGCACACTAATCATATTAGTAACAACTCTATCTGTGATTGGTCAGCTAAAGCAGTGTGTGCCCACAGAGCTGAACTATCTTCCTTTGCTATCATCTGTGCAGATAGCACACTAATCATATTAGTAACAATTCTATCTGTGATTGGTCAGCTAAAGCAGTGTGTGCCCACAGAGCTGAACTATCTTCCTTTGCTATCATCTGTGCAGATAGCACAATAATCATATTAGTTACAACTCTATCTGTGATTGGTCAGCTAAAGCAGTGTGTGCCCACAGAGCTGAACTATCTTCCTTTGCAATCATCACATACATAGCAACATGACAAATACAATTCTTTTAACGTATTTCAAATACTCGTAATTTTATCATATCCTTTTATAGCAACACGTAATACATATGGTATCTATTTCAAAAAACCATTCATAGTATACTCATGTTTAAATGAGTAAGTGCCACATGGTATACACATGGATTTGTTTGCAGCGAAAGAATGATTTTATGTAAATTTGAACGTATTTCAACGAAGCTCAAAGAATTATCTTAATATTATTGAATCTAATTCATGTTATACATCACTCTTTTAGTAAACATATGAATTACTCTTCACATACAATCATTAACGTTATGTAACATGTTATTCACAACCAGATGGTGTTTGCGTATAACTTTCATAATTTATAATTGATATTTGTTGAGATTTATTATCCTTTTTATTAACTGTTCATCCGTCATGGAAACCTAAATTCTTACACATCAGTAATTACCATCATTTAATATGCATGGTTAAAATTATCGTACTTTGCACTAACTATTTACTAGATTATAATTATTTAATATTTTTTATTTACAATTTTGGTTTGTATGAAATCCTAAATGTGCTAAAAATAATAAAATATAACATTACGTAGTCGTAACATTTATTATGAACAAATAACCTTCAGAATGTAAATCAAATATCAGCTTCAAACTCCGTAGAATTAAATTCTAAGTAATCCTTTATATTATTATAAAATAGATAATTTCACAATACATTTAATTGATAATTACAATATTAATTCAATAATGTTAAATACCTAAAATGCATAACAAATGATAATCCATACAATCTCTTTTATGAAGATAATCACCGCTTTCCCCATCTTAAATACATTAATTCACTATTATTTTTCAAATCTCAGTTGTAAGTAACTAATATATAAGTTCCAGCAGATTTTCTAGAGAAGGGCGTGGCCAAGTAGACCCGAGTTCAAGACCCAGCGAAGAAGAGGATCATTTTATCTAACAATATTTTTTTCAATTTATACTGAAATGATGTATAAAATTATTTTATTAATTTCAAGCAGTTTTAGGTTTTTACATTTATTTTTAATGACATTATTGATACATTTTATCTATAAATTTCACGCATAATTTTCAAAGACAGATGCTAGTAGCTCAGAAAATATAAAATATGATAATTTAAATTACCTTGAAATCATAAGGATGAGAATTCAGTTAATTTCAGATGATTTTCACCATATAGAACAAAATATACGAAAATATTCCCAAAATTGCTTATCCCTGCTACGACATTCGTTTGTTAAATTTCATAAATTTTGCAGTGGAAATGATTTAATTCCATAGTTACTGTGACGTCACTCTGAGCTGATCAACTCCATTTGTGATTGATCAGGTTTCAAGTTATCGAGCAGCACTACTTTATCGAACACATAATAAAAAAATTGTTATCTAATATTATATTTTAAAGGTACAAGATCCTAATTATCGAACAGTTCCACATTTTCGATCATATAACAAAATATTATTATCTAATTAAATATATTAACGGGGTAAGTTCCAAGTTATTGAACAACTTAGTAATTTCGATCTATACATCCTTAATTTGATTTTTTTTCTGTTGTTAACTGTTGCAGTCGAATCCCACTTCAATGATTTGGATCTTCTATTAACTCTTCTGTTCCAACTGCCAAGTTTTTCTGACAAGCAGAACTCCAATCGAAATATTTCTTCATTTTCTGTTTCATCAAATCCAAATCATATCTTCTCTTCCTTCCACTTAGTTTGGAAATATTTCAGATGTGCTGGTAGCGGTGATTTGAGAGAGTGTCCGAATACCACTTCAGCTGGAGAACATCCTGTTTCATTTGGGTTGTTTCGCCACTCCTTAGTCCTAGTAAATATTCCTCAGAGTCTATATTTCACGCATCTGTTGTTTTCTTAATAAGAGTTTTCTTTGCCTGAAGCCACAGCATGACAGTTGGACAAGGGAAAACATGGACTTGACTGCGCGAAGTTCACTCTCCACCGTTTGAGAAATAACCTGAAATCTCTTGGTGAAAACTGAGGTCCATTGTCACATCTGAATGGTACGGGTTCTCCTAGATCAACAAAGCACTTTCTGACTGCTGATATCAAGTACATTGACGTTGTTTGTCCTTTGTTAATTCTGAATTCAGTATGTCATCCAGAAAGTCTATCTGTATAAACCAGGTAATCTTTATTAATATCTAAACAAAATACAATTTAATGTACTTACTATTAAATAAAATCAAAAGAGTGCTATGATTTTACATGTTAATTATATTCTTAGTCTACGGTAATTAAATTAATATTTGATTTACTTTGTCTGGGTACTATAAATATTAACTGTATAGTTACATAATTAAACAATAAATAACTCAATTATCTGTCTCTATTTTCTTCTGATATCCAATAATCAGTGATTTAGTGTCTTTAGGGTCGGTAATTCACGAAGTAATTCCAATGCTACTCAAAGAGTTATCACAAACTATTTATCAAATACAATAAAACAGTTGAACGTTAGCAATAAATATGGCGGTACAAAAACCTCTGACTAGCACGTTATTCCCATTGCCTTTAATGTGTCATTGTTACTGTTTTACGGAGTTAATTATAGAATGAAGAAAATGAAGGAAATTGAAGAAGTTATAAAAATTGTGAAAAGTTTAGGCCTCAGATTTAAAGTCTGATGTGTTAGCCACTACACCACGAGGCCTTGTTAAATTATGGAAATGAACATATATTAGTGTTACTAATCTCCAAAAAAATAAATTAATGTGAATTAGGTAAGTAGTGAGTATACGCTAAAAAAAGTTACCCGAAGATCAGAGAAAAAATTTGTACATTTACAAATTATTTTGACTATCAAATTAACTTACAATTAATATAACTAATAGTAAATTTCAGTTGTTTTTTACTTTGATATTAAACCAAAACTACTCCATAATAATGAATTATTTTGAAGTAATTTAATATTTTTGGGTCGAGTTACGTTTGTGAGTTTTAAAATTTTAAAAAATTTCCTCACAATAATTTACGTTTCATAATAAAAAGATTTGTATCATCAGATTTTTCATTGACAAGTCATTATCAGTTGGTAAATGCCCACTGTTCGACTACGGTGAGTGTTCGGTAATTGAAATATAATCCTAGATTGAATGACAAGATTTAATATAAAGTACTCACCGTTGAATGTTTATCGACATTTTAGATTATTTTTTTTTACCAAAAAGTTATTCTTAGAAACAAGTAGTTGGCTTGAAATAGAAGATGTAACGGTATCCCATTTTCAAATATCGATCATGTACTAATAAATATTAGAAACCTCTCCAAGAAAAATATGAGCTTATTACATAATATTATAGATCTAATATATTACCATTAATATTCTCTTAAGTACTCGAAAAAACACCTTTACCTGAGTAAACACAGCAAGATACTAATAGGCAGTTGTGATACGAGGCTACTTATAAACAAATAATTAAATTTAAGAATGCTCTTTGTGTGTGGATTTATTCCTTTATCTTTCAATGATTTCATTATTTGGTACGACAATAGCATATACAATATTTCAAATTACTTTAAAATAATTTGGTACTATCGAGTAGTTCTGGTTTAGTAATAAATTAGGAAGACAATTGAAATTTATTTAATAGTTTTCTTTCTAACCATTATTCTAATTTACATTAATCTGTTAAAGTACATGTTTTGTAACATTAGAGAGTGTTAATATCCTATTTACGAAAATTGTCGACAAACGTTTGTCTACAAAATTAGTAACTAATAAAACTGACAACATTTGAAAACATATGAAATTATATAAAAATACGCGCATAAGAAATGAAAAGAATTATTTACCTATAGAGATCTGATTTACCAAAATTATATTAAGTAACAAAGCCAGAAAATCTTAAGACCTCAAACCCCAAATTTAACTGCTATTTGTGAGTCTAGCATTCAAATTTGGTGACTAAATGTTTGTTTGATTTGCTCTAATGTTCTTTGTAGTAACATGAATAAATTATATAATTATTATTGGAAATAGCATTCTATTTAATGTAATTAGCATTAATTTTAACGTTTGTTTTTAATAACACAGCAACTGAAGGCGAGTGTGACGTCATGACTTTAGCGCTCTATTATATTGTATTTAATATCAAAATAATGAAAGAGTTTGATAATTAATGAAGGAGTTTATATAGAAGTGATTTATCAACACTGTAGTCTGGTTACGGCTTCGATATTTAGAGTTTTGAATATTTCTTCACTAAATTTATTTTCCCAAAGAATTAGCAGGATAAATATAAGTTCCAAGCGTAATGTAGTTGGGCCGTGGTGGCCCAGGGGTTAGCGCGTTAGCCCCTGCCCGAAAAGACTCGGGTTCGATTCCCATTGCTGGCACTAGCTTTGAGAATTGAATTTAAAAAATGTAAATATATGTACATAGATGGGACTATACTATCATTTTTCAGCTTCTCTTTCATGTCTCCTTCTTTTTAACTAGTGACCTTATCTCATTAAGGATGGGAAATATTTTATATAAATATGCAGTATAAATAGATATTAAAAAATCTGAATATTAAAAACTGTATCATAATCTTTTACAATTTGCTGCGTTGTAGCTAGAGGGTGATATAACATTTTTTTAAATGTGAATATTGCACTAAGTGAAATGATTTATTATTCTAATGTTGAAATTTACAAAACAATTGATGATATAACAATTTAGTCGCGCAATAATTGCAAACATTGTGGTGCTAATTCTGATGTGGAAGTAATTCAAATAATAGTTTCAGTCTCCGTAGACTTATTAGAAAACTGCCAATATTAGTGAATATTAGTGAATTCCATTTCTGGAGGTACATCACAAAAGTAATGCATGTAAGTAATAACAAATGAATGCACATCATTGGAATAAAATGTGTAAATTATACTTACAAATTACAATATTTGTAGACTTTTTTATTTCTGTGGAGGAACGGAAAGTTATGTATTTTTGTTATAATTTTGAAGATTGGCAATAATTTAGAACATCAAAACAATTACAACACTCTATTCAGTTTACAAAGAATGTGAAAAGGGAAGCTGAAGCAGCACCGGTGTACCTTGGTGGAGCTTTGTCTTCAATATCAATTTTTAAATTACAAACAAAATATGACTTCTTAATGGTAATAGAAAAATGAGTGACCATACGAGTTCAAGAATCAATCAATAAATTGACTCACAATAATATAATTCTATTCTTTTTATTTACTATGCCAATCTTATCCCTCCTAACCTCGGGGTTGAAAGTTTACTTACTAACTTAGGGTTTGGTTCTTGCGTGATTTAGAAATAATTTGAACGAAGCTCTGAGAATTATCCTCAAATAAACATACAAAATAATAGACAATGCATTTAGTATGGACAAATCTTTAGCAAGAAATAACATCTAATTATTGGTACAGGTAGATAGAGAATTAATGCAATAATAAAGTGAGTGACTTTATTATTGAATTAATGAGCTGAGAGTGACGTCACAGTAATTGAGGGGAATATATTTATTTGTACCTCCACCCAGCACGTTATTTTCATTGCCCTGAATGTGACACTATATGGCCACAGTTTTACGGAGTTAATTGTAGAACAAAATGAGTGGTGAGAGAAGATAATTGATGAAGATGTTAAAAAATTGAGAAAAGTTTAGGCCTCGCCGGGAATCGAACCCGGGTCATCAGATTTAGAGTCTGATGTGTTAGCCACTACACCACGAGGCCTTGTTAAATTATGGAAATAAACTAGTCTAGTTTTACTAATCTCTGAGAATAAAAATATTTCTGAATTTGGTAAGTAATGTGGATACGGTAATGAAATATTAAACCGAAAGATGGGGAAGGAAACTTCAGCAAAAATAAATCATTTTGACTCCAAATTAATTTGTAATGAATTCAACTACTCAAACTAATCTTATACTGATCAGAATTAATAATAAATTGAATGGATAGTCAAATATTATTCTTAAAGGTCCCCTCCACTCTAATTTTTTTATTTATCTATGCATTAGAACTAAGGTTACTGATAATAAAACTGCAAACCATTTCGAATTTGATTCTATAGTTTTATTGCAATATGTAATTTAAGATTATTTTCCGTTCTTTCTACTACTCCTCTGAATTTCAAGCAAATAAAAAGCCCCCATGTTCGATAGGCTAACACGATCCGACAAAATCAAAACAATAACAAATCTGATTGATAGATATCAACATCATACATGGCTACCAGTACCGTATTGTCACACAAGATGTTCTTTGTGTTAATCGAGTTACTTTGTAACAAACTAAATGCTTGACAAAGACACCTGCCTACTTAATGAATGTTTTTTGATTAATTTGGTTGAATTTCCATTTCAGCGTGATAGTTGATACAGCAGCACTCCTATTAGGTATTCGTACATTAACGTAAAATAATGGAAATCCAAACCAATTAGGTAAATATTAAAGAGCATATCTAATGCCTAGGCTACTTGGATTGACAAAAAGTCAAAAAGGACTAAATCAGAGGGTTTCCAATTTTCTCTCTGTAGAGTTACTAGAGTTAGGAGAGTAATATGAGAGTCGTGACTGACTAATGTTGAGCAATCATAAAATATTTCATATTTGTCTAGCCTCGCACGGGATCCAAGAAATAACATCCCTTTGTTTTTGCATTAAGTTCCATGAGGATATGATTCCTTTTGAATACAATTCGAACATTCGCTCAGCATCCATTGGAATATGGGATCTGAGGCGGAGGTGCGGTACTCCAACGGAGTTCCCTGGGATATTGTCATGTTACCTGAGTAATACCTACATACATATTTTTGAAATAAACTGACTGACATTTTGAGAAAATCCAAGAGTCTTTTTATCAAACTGAACTGCTGAAATCTGAAAGTCCTAAAGAAACCTGGAGTTTTATTAACTATATTTTTAATTTCAATGGAAAACAAGCAGATTTTAAGGTGAAACATATCGATAGAATTTTATCAGGAAGAGAACTCTGTGGCCATTTTAACAATAATTTCAGCTCAATAGCCCAAACTCTGTCAAGCAGAATACCTAGTCACAATATTTTTTTAATTTATCAACTCCTCGTAATTTTAACTCAGTAGAACTAACTGAAATTAGTATTGCCGAGGTCAGAGATGTCATTTTATCTTTTAAGAATAAAACTAGTCATAAAAATGAAATACCACCTTCCCTTTTAATAATCTGGTTTTGAAGAAAATGTTAATAATTTTAGACCTATATCCACCATACCCATTTTATCGAAAATCTTTGAAAAATTCTCAATAATAGACTTGATATTTTACTAATAGTAATAAAATTTTAAGGGGACCGTCCGTAAATTTTGTAAACAAATTTATTAATAAAGCTACGGTTATGAAACTTAGTTCCTAATTATAAAATTGAATAATATTATGTTTTTGTTTTTTGGCATTTTTTCGATTAGACGCATAGAAAACAAGTTATTCGAATTTCGAACGAATTTCGAACTGGGTATTCAAACATGTACTTCTAATACAGTTTTGTAGCTACGGGTTTGCGGTTTTTTTCATTCGATTTTCCTGGTGATTCTCTACATAAGCCCCAGGATCGATTTTTGAATTTCGAATTAGTTTACGAAAAATTTGATTTTTCGTGAAAAAACTAAAATTTTCAAAAAAAAAAAAATTATATTTCTAAAAAAAAAAAATTATATTTCGAAATTCAAAAATCGATCCTAACGCTTTTGTAGAAAATTACCAGGAGAATCGAATGAAAAAAACTGCAAACCCGTAGCTACAAAACTGTATTAGAAGTACATGTTTGAATACCAAAAAGTTAGTAATTTTTCAACTGCAAGAAAAATGAGTTCAAAGTTTTTATTTGGACTATGTATGGCACATAATCCCCGCGGGGCGAAGTGCCCCGCTATTACTACTCAAAGGTAGTGGGTATCACTGGGCGCCACCCAGCTCTCTGTAGTAAAGTTTTACATAGCCAAACAACAACCGCTACAGAAAAAAAAAAAACAACAAACAACGAACACCCATCAATATCCTCCGGGTTGATAGTCATGGGAGGGTCCAGCCTCATCACGCCGACGACGCTTCGGTGTCATCTTTGCTGGTGTACTAGCCTCACTATTCCTTCTCTTCAGAGTTGTCTTTTCAGTAGAAAAACCCAGACGTGTCAAAAGAAAGCCATGAACATTACCAAAGTTATGAACAAGAGCTGTATCAGTAGTGACGAACTGAACTCTGTCGAGTTTAGCGTCCTTCACTTTGAGAACTCTCGTCCACAACTGCCAGATCTATTTTATTAGAATGCTTCTGAGAGGCTAACTTTGAATAACAGTTAGCCAATTGTGGAACAATGATGTAATTAGCAGCCACTTAGCTAGGCACGCATGTGCCAAATCTAAGAGTTAGGCGGCTCACCCACGCTGTGCCAGATGTAATGGCGCGCCAAATTCCAAGCTCCCAACCCCTGTGGAAGGGGAGGGGGGTGATAAACAGCTGATTTTTCTTTGTGAGATCAATCTTAGTAATATAAACTAGCTATTTAAGCAATAAAAAAAATATTGAAAATTTAGTGATTTAATCACGGACGGTCCCCTTAAACAACTGTCAATTTGATTTTAGAAAGAATGTCACTACAACTCATGCAATTTTATATCTTTTATATTAGGTTTTAAAATGTTTTAATGAAAAAAATACTGTATAGCATTATTTTTAGACCTGAAAAAGGCATTTGACACGGTAGACGTAAACATTTTAATGAAAAAATTCCACCACTATGGCATTAGGGACAATTTTAATAAAATTTTATCTTGTTATCTTAACAGCAGACGGCAATATGTTCAAATAAACGATTTTACCTCAGACTGTACTACACTAAATATTGGTTTATATCAAGGAGCCATTTTAAGTCCGATATTATTCAATTTGTATTTTAATGATGTATGTTGTTAGAAATTGAATCATATGAAACAAATATTATATATTATATAATATTAGACTATATATATTCAACTCTAACTACTTTCCAATAATAATCTTATATGAATATAAATATTATTATTGTATTTGAATATTATATTATTATATTATATTATTGTAATCGAATATTGTACTTATATTATATTAACATATGTGCATTCTGAGACTATGTGTAAGAGTCAATTATCTTTTTACCTAAATTCTATATACGGATTAACTTGCAATATCTGAATAGTATCTTGATTGCAAATGTTATAAGTAGGAGAATAATTTAGGATTTGAACTATCATTATCTATCATAAAAGTTGGCTATGCACAATTATCTATCTGTTCTGTCGGAGGAGAGGATATAAATTCACCAAATTCATTGGATTAAAGATCACGAAGACTTATAAAACTCATTAGAGTATTACTTTGTATTACATTAGAAACTGTAGCCAAGGACCTTAAAATCTAGCAAAAACTCGTAGCATAGTGGATTACGTTCCATTCTATTCTCTGAGAACCCAGTATAAAAGACTGTGGATTCCAAAGAACCACGTTCTGTTCGTACCTGAGTCTCTTCGCTGTGCATCTAGCACAATCACCTTCCGTCCCGAAAATCCTCTTATCCGAATCGGTATATATTGTGCATAGAACATAGTATGTTTTAAACTGTGCGCGAATCAAATTCTGTATCTTGTAATCCTGTACTTAATAATTTGCGATTAGTAATTTTTTGAGATGTTATCGAGTTGTTTTATTTACTCCTTACTTAGCTTAGATTCAATTTAAATCAGTAAGAGTTCAATTCAATCGATCAAATCGAACTAATTAAACACTGACAAGCAAACTAGTTTTAAAATTGGCGCCCAAACAGGGACATCTCTGAATTATTAATCAAATGCAAAATATTTTAGTACAGGTGATACAGTGGTGGTGACTAATAACTCTAATTACTGGTGATAGTATAACGCATATATTACCAAGAACAATACACCTGTCTGTCTGTGAGTTACCAAAATAAGTGGACCTACAGTATCGGAAGGCGGAAGAGACAACGGACAACAAACCCTCAGGTTCAACAGTAACAGTTCCTGAGTATAGACGATACCACCAAGAGTAGTATCGAGAGTAAGAGTACAGTTCCTTCAACGAGCAATCATCAGAACACTATCAAGATAGTGTAGTGAGACCTAAGTGGCAAACATTGAACGTACCTCGTACCTCTAAAACTGTACGGCAACACGTAACTGTACGGCAACACGTAACTGTACGGCAACACGTAACTGTACGGCACTACGTAACTGTACGGCAACACGTAACTGTACGGCAACACGTAACTGTACGGCAACACGTAACTGTACGGCAACACGTAACTGTACGGCAACACGTAACTGTACGGCAACACGTGACTGTACGGCAATACGTAACTGCTCAGTCGACCCCCCTTCCCTGTTGTATCACTCACAGCGCTTATAGCACATATCTCCAAACCTGATCAGTTGCATGTGCTGTGATAGTGATAACAGCAGTGCCTCCGGCTAGTTGAGACCTACTTCCCAGTGCTGCTGAAGAACTGGTATTCCATACCGGCGTCTAGGATCAACGAACCCTACGCTGCAACGCATCACACGCTAATCTACGGGTGTGAAGCACACACGCTAATCTACGGGTGTTAAGGAGTACGTGCTAAACCAAAGAGTGTAAATATTAACACTCTGCACTCACTGGTTACAACCACCAACAAAATCCACATGTGAAAGGCAGTGAGTGTGAAATTCAGAGTCGAGTTACGAATAAGGCACCGAGCATAAGAAGTCGTGACAGACAAGGAGAAGGAGCAAAAACGATCACCTATAAACCCTTGCAGATTGGTAGAAGTACATCCAAAATCTACTGTTTCTCCAAACAAGCGTCGTAAGAGCAACGGAAGTGACGAGGAGGAAAACCAGCCCCGGAAGAAAGCCAGAGTTATAAGAAGTAATATAGAAGTAATATACTCTTCTATTGATGACAAGAAAGGGCAGGACTTCGCCGCAAACTCGGAAGTGAATCCAGTGAATAAAAAGTCTGGTCGAGATTCGCCCGACTATGAGTGGTTGGACACCTCAGTTAATAAGGATACTGAAGTGACCATCATTTTCGAGAAGATTAATGATTCCTTAAGGGAGCGCATGGACGCTCTGATGAAATTAAAAGAAGTATTACTAAGGAAGGAACGACTCCTAGCCAACATAGAAGACCGAGCACACAGTTAGGAGAAGGCCACACCTACTCATCCCACCCCTTAAGCAGAAGCCAGTCACCCATACTACAGTCTAACAAATTCAGTCAGAATGGAATATCAAGTTATAAAAAATCTAAATCGCCAGGAGCAGAAGCAGTGACGAACTAGTTCTACTACAGCGTGGCCTGGAGAGTGACCTACAGAGATGCCACATTCAAGCGAGGCAGATCACGGGCTGACGTACGTCAGTCAGAACATCACCACAGGGCCAACAAACCTTCTCTGGTTATCCAACCAGGTTGTGCTACACAAGGCCTCCGGGCACAGCACAACAGCTGTATCCGAAGGACTAGCAAGCTACTGAATTAAGAACAGGTTATTTCTCATATCCTAACCTACGAATAGGAATGATATATCCTAACCTCATATCCTAACCTTACGCAATGAATGATATATATCTGTATTAATTTGTTAGGACAAGGGTATGGTAATTGTATGACTGATGATAAATTGAGTTGAGATAATCTATAAGGATGTAGATAAAGGTTCTGTAGGAACAATAAGACTGAAATGCTAATTAATTTATCAATACGGAAGAGTTAGTTATTTATTGTTGAAAAAAATAAACAAATAACTGCAAAGTTGATAAAACTTGATGAATTAAGATTAAATAAACATTAAATTGTAAACCCATAGTGGTAAAATTTAGTTATCTAATATCTTAAATAAATGAAAACTCACGCATATTGTGTAAGAATCAAGGTAATACAGGTAGCCGAGAGTTAAATATACCTCGATGATTGAGTAAATAAAAATTAAATTATTCGAGAGTAAATGCCCCGATGACTTGATTAGCAGTGAGTACTAATTAATATTTTGAATAACCAAGATGAATAATATGAATTCTCGAAGAAGCTTAGAACTTGAGAAAAAATGAAAGGGGATAATAAAATCCAATACAGCTTCTGGTAATCTGTTCGAAAACCAATGAAATTAAAAGGATAATATCATGACATAATATGACGTAATTACTATGTTCATTAGATACCAGATAGTTATCACTGTTTGATACCTTTAATGTATGTATGTAGTAAGAAAGGGTTCAGGTTAACTTAACAAACTACTGTAGGTATATGCATGAGATGACATAATCTTAAGAGGATAATATAAAATTATTATGTACTTACATATTGTATTTAAGTGTGTCCTTGTATAAAATCTCCAGAAGTTGAGTCAAGGAAAATAACTTGTTGTGTACTGTGTTGTATGTTAATAAACTAGCAGACAATTATAGCATTGCTAGACAAACCAGTTTCTTGTTACGTATATAAAAGATCATTAAGGTGGTACAGTCAGTAACACTATAGTGACGATAGCAAGGACATAATATGAATAAAATAATGAGTATTAAATGGATCGAATAAAAGGAATTAATGTGATTATTCCAATAGGTTACTCAAAACTAATAAGTAATTATTTAATTAATTATTAAATAAATGATTAAGTTTGAAAGAGAGTTCTTGGTGATTTTAAGAAACAAACTGTAATGTTTGATTAATAAATGGGTTAGCAATTAAACTCATAGAATAATGGCATGAATAAAATTATACATCATAATTTAATATTACGATGAAATTAAGAATAAGTTACCAGTAAAACTGGAGCTGGAGGTAATATAAGTTATTACCTATATGTGTGGTCATACGAACCTGTCAGAACATTGTATAAATAAAGTTAATAATCAATCATTGTAAGAATGCCATGTGAACTGTTCTTTTAATTATATTGTAACACGATTGATCCAAGATGTAAGCAGGAACTAATAGCGGAACGCCATAACAATTGTAGAGTTAGCGAATCAAGTGAATTGTAACTTTAATCAAGTGAATTGTAACTTTAATCAAGTGAATTGTAACTTTAATCAAGTGAATTGTAACTTTAATCAAGTGAATTGTAACTTTATTAATTAATTTTATTCACATTAACTTGAATTCTCGAATGTATAATTAAGGTGTAACCATGTCGCTACGTTCCTTGAATGATAGATTATACCTTAGCCTCATAGCCTCAAATAGTGGAGTAAAAGGTAAGATGATATGACAAATTTAGTCAATGTGTATCATTTAAAGGCAATTTAACTTTTAACAGATGTCATAAAATCTGAGAATACTAATTGCATAAAATATCTTAGAGATGTCGGGATAGCGAAACTATCTACATTTTGAAAGGCTAAAAATACTATGTATTTCAGTACCTTATGACTGAGGACGGCATTTAAATCTAATTTATTGCATAATTATTCTATAAGTATCTTAAAAAAGGCTCTTGGAAATAATAAAGTAATAGTATAAAATATTACAAAATAACTGTTGTTGACCTATAAAAGGCGAAGTATAATCAAATAAAGGAATTATAAAAGAATTCCGAAAATCGTATATGGAGTTTCGAAGAAACAAAGAGAAAAAAGGTTCGGATGACGAGAACGAACTCGAACGAACTATGTCAAAGGTGTGAACAGAACATTAGAACAATGTCTAATTTAGCTAATATAGTTGCAAATATATTAGTCACCGTAGAAAACGGTAAGGATAATGGTTAGAAACCATTAATATGTGCCCTTGTGCATACGTCTTGACGGACAGTAATGAATAGAATATTCAAAGTGGCTTGGAAGAAAGCGAAAGTAATTACTAATAACCTGTATACTCATAAGTAGATACAGATGGAGTATGTAATTGAATATTCACAGAAAAAGAGAATAAAATACTCTAAAGTGGATGATAAATTAAATGGGCTATTAAGCTATGAATTGTCATGTAATAACCAAAGGTAAATTTGGTAAGTAACGATATACCTCTATTTCTTAATATATTTTCCATAGTATTTTTAGTGCTGGAATGGACGTAATTAACCCATTCTTGTATTTCATTAAAATTTTCATATTTTTTGATGAAATAATACTTATTGTTGTGGCTTAGAAGCAATAATGTCAATATAAATCTTGGAAATTATAATTATGCTGATATATAGTAGGTAATATCGTAATATCAAGAGAAAGTGATCTCGAGAGAGGTTGATATCATAAAAACGGGTATATCATATAGGAATATACCGAAGTACAGTCACGGATGTGAATAGCTGACTAAGGTCAAAAGAACCTTAAGTCCATAAAACAGAATATGTCTATATTAATATAGACGAGGTCCAGGTAGCCCGGAATTACCTATGATATGAACGTATCATATGTATGATATGAGATCATAACTAATATTCTTATTATTTCAAAGGAAGTGTCATACACTTGTTCAGTAGAAATAATTGCAGTGTTGAATAAGAATCTGTTAATCATTCCAGTGATTAAAGATAATCGAATCAGATAAAATATGTAACGTAATTATGACGTAACGTAAATATTTGACTCATTATAAAAGAGTGGAACAATTTGAATGATTGACAATATAGAAATAGATATAGAGATATAGATAAATATCTCGAATTTAATGTCTAGTTAATATTAAAATTGTAATTTGAATATTGTGAAGAGATTTAAAGTTACCTAGATATTAATACTGCTTAACCATAGTTAATGTATTATCGGATGATATGTGGTAACTAGGGAAAAAACTAGTTTTGATTGAAGGAAATATCGAGATGGGGTTATAATTAATCCTTGGTTATAAAATCTTGAGAAAGTTCTAGATTCAAACTATATTCCTGTAATAATTAAAAGTAAGAAATAGTTGATTTTGATTAAAGGTTATTGTTTAACTTAACTAATTAATTCTTTAACGTAAAATCTCCAGTAATGAAAGTACGGGGAATAAGAAGATTCAATGCAGTTGATATATATTGATATTTGAAGTATGAATCATAAAACCTTCATATGAACGAAGTAAGAAATAATCGTATAAAACTATGCGAATCAAGTAAGTATATTGTCAGATGATAATTCTGAAAAGTAGAATATTATAAGAAGCAGAGATTGTTGAAATTATAATTAAATTGTAACACTTGATTGAATAGTAAATACAAATCATGATGTCGAAATACTGGGTTTATTTGTTAGTATCATCCAATAAAACTTCCTAATGATAGCTGATATAAACGATGTAATTTTAGTAATAAGTATGAATACACAGTTTTAAGCTCTGGAATTGTAAATTTCTTAATAAACTCCATGTTGTTGATGATATTTTGTTGTTGATGATATTTTCCATTTGAAACCTTAAACATAATTCATGTTCATATGCAGGATATTGGAATTATAAATGTGTATTAAGGTTATGTAAATTTTGTAAGGTAATCCAATAGGTATCTATTTAACTAATACTTTACAAATAGATTGTTGTATGTTTCTGAGCCAACTCCCATTCAAATTGTCCTGAGACTGTAGAATAAGACTGTAGAATAAAGATACAAATAAAGGTCTACCCTTATCCGGTAGAATGTGATTTAACTTAAATGAAGTAAATTGACTTGCTATGTTAACTCAAATAGTAACCTAGAAAATCTAGTAGATAATTCAGGAAGGAAGATCTTTCGTTATTAATTCTTTACCTCCCTTCATTCTAAATGAGACTCAACCTTACACGAGTCTATTCTATTAAAATCAAATTGATAAACTTTTTTCAGAAGATGATGAATTACCTTTCGATTTCGATATTAATGATATCCTTGGAGCAGCCAGAGAATGAAATTGTCATTCTTCATTCCATATTATTAACAATCATATTCTTCCTAAAAATACGAATTTGGTTTATAAATAGAAAGAATCACAGGGGAAGTCAAGATAAATTCAATTGAATTAAGAATATGGAACAGTATAAAAACCGACTCCATAAGTCACTGTGTGACTCATTAAAAAACTTCATTTAGAAAGTTTTAGTAAAGCATGAAGATGTCCGTCCAGTAGATAGTCTAGTAGAAGTAAAAAACTCCAATGCTAGTTCACTGAGATCTGTAGCTGATAGTACGGACAAGTAGCCGCAGGCAAAAAGGAGGAGTAACTGGTTATCTCCAGATAAAAAAAAACTGGAACATCCCTCTATAGTATATGTAACCACGAAACCACGAATACTCATAAGGCACAGAAACATACCAATTCCATCTTTTAATATTAACATTGTAAAATTATACCATTGTTGATAAAATTGATTAAATACTGATTGTTGTAACATGTGATTATATAGCAATATAGCATAAGATTGTGTTCTTACTTTTAAGTATATTCTATCCTATGCATAATCATATATTCCATTTACCCATATTTTATGACTAGAGAGTTAACTCTATATAATCATAATTGTATTGTGTTCTTGGGTTACGGTGATAAATTAAGAAAGTAAGACATAAGTATAAAAACAATTTGTATCTCTAGAATTATATTCCAGTATTTTATTGCAATATACCTAGACCATTCCTTCATAACTTCTACACAGAAATTAGAATTGAAATAACATATTCAAGAATAATGAATGAAACTAAACTAGCTAGCTAACGAATGACCTTGTCGCAGTATGTATAGTAACTCGTAGTAAAGCGTGGTACTATAGCGTGGTGCAACCAACCACTAGGTACCTGAGAAAGAGTAAAAATCTGAGATTTTCACTTTTTTTTGAGGCGGAGGAGTGTTAGAAATTGAATCATATGAAACAAATATTATATATTATATAATATTAGACTATATATATTCAACTCTAACTACTTTCCAATAATAATCTTATATGAATATAAATATTATTATTGTATTTGAATATTATATTATTATATTATATTATTGTATTCGAATATTGTACTTATATTATATTAACATATGTGCATTCTGAGACTATGTGTAAGAGTCAATTATCTTTTTACCTAAATTCTATATACGGATTAACTTGCAATATCTGAATAGTATCTTGATTGCAAATGTTATAAGTAGGAGAATAATTTAGGATTTGAACTATCATTACCTATAATAAAAGTTGACTATGCACAATTATCTATCTGTTCTGTCGGAGGAGAGGATATAAATTCACCAAATTCATTGGATTAAAGATCACGAAGACTTATAAAAACTCATTAGAGTATTACTTTGTATTACATTAGAAACTGTAGCCAAGGACCTTAAAATCTAGCAAAAACTCGTAGCATAGTGGATTACGTTCCATTCTATTCTCTGAGAACCCAGTATAAAAGACTGTGGATTCCAAGGAACCACGTTCTGTTCGTACCTGAGTCTCTTCGCTGTGCATCTAGCACAATCACCTTCCGTCCCGAAAATCCTCTTATCCGAATCGGTATATATTGTGCATAGAACATAGTATGTTTTAAACTGTGCGCGAATCAAATTCTGTATCTTGTAATCCTGTACTTAATAATTTGCGATTAGTAATTTTTTGAGATGTTATCGAGTTGTTTTATTTACTCCTTACTTAGCTTAGATTCAATTTAAATCAGTAAGAGTTCAATTCAATCAATCAAATCGAACTAATTAAAACTAGGTCAGTAAACACTGACAAGCAAACTAGTTTTAAAATATGTAACGTAGGTAAGGATATAGGTTTTAATTGTACTTTATTTGCGGACGATGCAGTTTTTTATTGTAGGGATAAATGTTTAGATAGTTTTGTTTTAAAATTAAATGATTTTATTAAGGAATTATCTCATTGGCTGGATTTTAATAAACTCACCCCTAACATTTCGAAAACTAAAATAATGATTTTTAACCCCCGTAAATAATTAACCTTCCCAGAAATATATTCTAACAAAGAAATTGTAGAACATGTTCATCATCTTAAATATCTAGGCATTTTTATTGACGACAGACCAACGTTGTAAGAACCCTTGTTGTCATTTTTATGTAATAAACTTAGTCACGTAAAGTATTTAATATACAGCAGCCCCTTATTTTAATAGAAAAACCTCTTAGTTTTAATGTACAATTCCCTAGCCTACTCCTTTTTCATCCAATCTAATATAGTATATGGAAAATCTTTTAACTCGCTGCTCCAGCCTTTGAGAACTATTTTAAACAGTATTTTGAGAATTATTTTAAATGTAAAAAGAGATTTTAATGGTAGGTTTTATTTGTCAAATAACTATTTATATAGGATTTTAATTTACTGAAATTTGACGATGCTTATGATTATTTTTTATTGAAATTTTTTCGCAATGCCCTATTTTATAATACTGACATTTTTAATACCTATTTTAGAGAATATTTCCCTACTCACTCATACCAAACAAGTTCTACCCATTTTAATGTACCTAATTTTAGAACTGAAGCAGAAAGAAATTTTATTGTTTATAGGGCTATTGATCTTTTTAATAAAATGCCCGATAATTTGAAATGCCCCATGTCAGATTTTAAATTTAAAACCATTTTCAAAGAATACTGTATGAATAAATATATCGATTAATTTTGGGCTAACCCGGCCACTGCAAAAAATTAAATTGCATTAAATAATTGAATTACATTAAATAATTAAATTACATTGAATAAATAAATTACATTAAATAGTTAAATTACATTAAATAATTAAATTATATTAAATAATTAAATTGCATTAAATAATTGAATTACATTAAATAATTAAATTGCATTAAATAATTGAATTACATTAAATAATTAAATTACATTAAATAAATAAATTACACTAAATATTTAAATTACATTAAATAATTAAATTGCATTAAATAATTAAGTTGCATTAAATAATTGAATTACATTAAATAATTAAATTGCATTAAATAATTGAATTGCATTAAATAATTAAATTAAATTAAATAATTAAATAACATTAAATAATTAAATTATATTAAATAATTAAATTACATTAAATAATCAAATTACATTAAATACTTGAATTACATTAAATAATTAAACTACATTATATAATTAAATTTCATTAAATAATTAAATTTCATTAAATAATTGAATTACATTAAATAATTAAATTGCATTAAATGATTAAATTGCATTAAATAATTAAATTGCAATAAATAATTGAATCACATTAAATAATTAAATTGCATTATATAATTGAATTGCGTTAAATAATTAAATTACATTAAATAATTAAATTACATTAAATACTTGAATTACATTAAATAATTAAACTACATTAAATAATTAAATTACATTAAATAATTAAATTGCATTAAATAATTGAATTACATTAAATAATTAAATTACATTAAATTATTTAATTACACTAAATAATTAAATTACATTAAATAATTAAATTACATTAAATAATTAAATTACATTAAATTATTTAATTACACTAAATAATTAAATTACATTAAATAATTAAATTACATTAAATAATTAAATTACATTATTATTTTTTCTTTTATTACATCCAAAAAAGTTTCACAAACTTATGGAAATTTTAAATATATACAAAATCCTAAACTAAAACATGATACGAAATACTAAACTAAACGAAAAATTAAAATGACGATGCAGTGGTATAATCTAAAATCATTCAATACATTTACTAATACAGTATTCTTTAAAAATATTTTTGAATTTAAAATCAGACATTGGGTGTTTAAAATTTTCAGGAATATTGTTAAAAAGATCAGTAGCCTTATAAACAATAAAATTTCTTTCTACTTCAGTTCTAAAATTAGGGACATTAAAATGAGTTGATCTGGTTTGGTAGGAGTGAGTAGGTATATGGTCTCTAAAATAGGTATTAAAGATGTCCGAGTTAAAATATAGATCATTACGAAAAAATTTCAATACAAAATAATCATAAACATCGTCAAATTTCAATAAATATAAATTCCTATATAAATCATTATTGGATAAATAAAACCTACCATTAAAATTTCTTTTTACGTTCAATATAATTCTCAAAATACTGTTTAAAATAGTTCTCAATGGCTGGATCTGAAAGTTGAAAGATTTTCCATATACAATTATAGATTGGATAAAAAGGGAGTAGGCTAGGGAATTGTACATTGAAATTAAGGTTTTTCTGTTAAAATACGGGGCTGCTGCATATAAAATTCCTTTAACTTGACTTAGTTTCTTGCATAAAAAGGACAGAAGTTCTTTAAAAGTTAATCTTTCGTCGATAAAAATGCCTAGATATTTAAAATGATGAACCTTTTCTAAAATTTCATTGTTAAAATAGATATCTGGTAAGGTTATTTGTTTTAGGGAGTTAAAAACATAATTTTGGTTTTTGAAATGTTAGGGGTGAGTTTATTAAAATCCAGCCATTGAGATAACTTGGTGAAAATATTATTCAATTTAAAAACTAGACTATCTAAACATTTATCCCTACAATAAAATACTGCATCGTCAGCAAAAAGAGTACAATTAAAATCATTTTCAGTGGCTACATTACATACATCATTAAAATATAAATTGAATAAAATTGGACTTAATGTCGATCCTTGGTATAAACCTATATTCATTGTCTTAAAATTAGATTTAAAATCGGTAATATATACATACTGCCGTCTGCTGCTCAGATATCTAACTAAAATTTTATTAAAATCATCTCTAATGCCGTAGTGGTGAAGTTTTTTCATTAAAATGTTTACATCTACCGTGTCGAAAGCTTTTTTTAAGTCTAAAAATAAAGCTATACAATAAGAATTTTCATTAAAAGATTTTAAAACATTGTGTAAAAATTCTAAAATTGTATGGGTGGTTGTAACTCCTTTTTTAAAACCGTATTGACTATTGTTTAAAATCTTATTATCGTCATAAAAATTTGATAATTTACTATATAGAATTTTTTCGAAAACCTTCGAAAAAATTGGTAGTGTAGATATTGGTCTAAAATTATTTACATCACCTTCTGAACCTGATTTAAAAATGGGAACCACCCTAGCAACTTTAAAAACATTGGGATAAATTCCTGCTAAAGTACTACTATTAAAAATATTACACAAGGGTTCACTAATACAATCTAAAACTTCAATTAAAATAGAACATGGTATTTCGTTCTTATGACTAATTTTACTCTTAAAAGATAGAAGGACGTCTCTGACTTCAGCAACTGTAATTTTTGGTAATAAAATCATTTATAATATAAGGAGTGGAAAGATTAAAAATAGGGTCATTAAGAACAGGAATATTGTTAGAGAGTGATTGTGCTATGGAACTAAAATGATCGTTAAAATGATTACAAAGGTCCTCACCGGTTAAAATCCTTTCTAATTGTTTTACCTTAAAATCCTTTTGATTTCTTTTTCTATTTAAACTTTATTTATAAGATTCCATGTGTTTTTAGGGTTTGAGTGAAAAAGCTGGTTATGATAAAATAGGTTTTTTGATTTTCTTAAAACATTTGTAAGTTTGTTTCTAAAATATGTATAAGATCGTTTTAAAATAAGTCCGACTCTTGCTAATTTTGCTGATTGGTTTTTCTTCTTTATTAAAAACTTTAAATCATTGGTAATCCAATCTTTAGTCTTAAAATGAGTGTTTTTCTTGGAGCGTTTTAGTGGGAAACTATTATTAAAAATTGAATAAATCTTGTCTGAAAAGTCTTGTGCTAGAAAGTTAGGGTCGTTACTGTCAATTATAAAATTTGTTTGCCTAGTACTATTGATAAAATTTATTCGGTTAGATTCGTTTTTAAAATTCCGGCAGGTAAAAGACTGTTCATCGTGAGCGACTGCAGTGTTAAAATAAAATGAAATAGGCCTATGGTCAGAGACGTTGCTTTCGACAACTGCAGATTGTATATTGTCATGAAAATCATTAAATCATTAACTGAAATTAAATAATTAAATTACCTTAAATCATTAAATTACATTAAATCATTAAATTACATTAAAACATTAAATTACATTGAATCATTAAATTACATTGAACCATTAAATTACATTGAATCATTAAATTACATTGAATCATTAAATTACATTGAATCATTAAATTACATTGAATCATTAAATTACATTAAATCATTAAATTACATTAAATCATTAAAGTACATTAAATCATTAAATTACATTAAATCATTAAATTACATTAAATCATTAAATTACATTTAATCATTAAATTACATTGAATCATTAAATTACATTGAATCATTAAATTACATTGAATCATTAAATTACATTGAATCATTAAATTACATTGAATCATTAAATTACATTGAATCATTAAATTACATTGAATCATTAAATTACATTGAATCATTAAATTACATTGAATCATTAAATTACATTGAATCATTAAATTACATTGAATCATTAAATTACATTGAATCATTAAATTACATTAAATCATTAAATTACATTAAATCATTAAATTACATTTAATCATTAAATTACATTGAATCATTAAATTACATTGAATCATTAAATTACATTGAATCATTAAATTACATTGAATCATTAAATTACATTGAATCATTAAATTACATTGAATCATTAAATTACATTAAATCATTAAATTACATTGAATCATTAAATTACATTGAATCATTAAATTACATTGAATCATTAAATTACATTGAATCATTAAATTACATTGAATCATTAAATTACATTAAATCATTAAATTACATTGAATCATTAAATTACATTGAATCATTAAATTACATTGAATCATTAAATTACATTGAATCATTAAATTACATTGAATCATTAAATTACATTAAATCATTAAATTACATTGAATCATTAAATTACATTGAATCATTAAATTACATTAAATCATTAAATTACATTGAATCATTAAATTACATTGAATCATTAAATTACATTGAATCATTAAATTACATTGAATCATTAAATTACATTGAATCATTAAATTACATTGAATCATTAAATTACATTGAATCATTAAATTACATTAAATCATTAAATTACATTAAATCATTAAATTACATTTAATCATTAAATTACATTAAATCATTAAATTACATTAAATCATTAAATTACATTTAATCATTAAATTACATTGAATCATTAAATTACATTGAATCATTAAATTACATTGAATCATTAAATTACATTGAATCATTAAATTACATTGAATCATTAAATTACATTGAATCATTAAATTACATTGAATCATTAAATTACATTGAATCATTAAATTACATTGAATCATTAAATTACATTGAATCATTAAATTACATTAAATCATTAAATTACATTAAATCATTAAATTACATTAAATCATTAAATTACATTAAATCATTAAATTACATTAAATCATTAAATTACATTAAATCATTAAATTACATTGAATCATTAAATTACATTAAATCATTAAATTACATTAAATCATTAAATTACATTGAATCATTAAATTACATTAAATCATTAAATTACATTAAATCATTAAATTACATTGAATCAATAAATTACATTAAATCATTAAATTACATTGAATCATTAAATTACATTAAATCATTAAATTACATTAAATCATTAAATTACATTAAATCATTAAATTACATTAAATCATTAAATTACATTGAATCATTAAATTACATTGAATCATTAAATTACATTGAATCATTAAATTACATTGAATCATTAAATTACATTGAATCATTAAATTACATTGAATCATTAAATTACATTGAATCATTAAATTACATTAAATCATTAAATTACATTGAATCATTAAATTACATTAAATCATTAAATTACATTGAATCATTAAATTACATTGAATCATTAAATTACATTGAATCATTAAATTACATTGAATCATTAAATTACATTGAATCATTAAATTACATTGAATCATTAAATTACATTGAATCATTAAATTACATTGAATCATTAAATTACATTGAATCATTAAATTACATTGAATCATTAAATTACATTGAATCATTAAATTACATTAAATCATTAAATTACATTGAATCATTAAATTACATTGAATCATTAAATTACATTGAATCATTAAATTACATTGAATCATTAAATTACATTGAATCATTAAATTACATTGAATCATTAAATTACATTGAATCATTAAATTACATTGAATCATTAAATTACATTGAATCATTAAATTACATTGAATCATTAAATTACATTGAATCATTAAATTACATTGAATCATTAAATTACATTGAATCATTAAATTACATTGAATCATTAAATTACATTGAATCATTAAATTACATTGAATCATTAAATTACATTGAATCATTAAATTACATTGAATCATTAAATTACATTGAATCATTAAATTACATTGAATCATTAAATTACATTGAATCATTAAATTACATTGAATCATTAAATTACATTGAATCATTAAATTACATTGAATCATTAAATTACATTGAATCATTAAATTACATTGAATCATTAAATTACATTGAATCATTAAATTACATTGAATCATTAAATTACATTGAATCATTAAATTACATTGAATCATTAATTACATTGAATCATTAAATTACATTAAATCATTAAATTACATTAAATCATTAAATTACATTTAATCATTAAATTACATTGAATCATTAAATTACATTGAATC
>CANNZV010003980.1:0-50176 GCA_947561585.1 Caprella mutica
GTAATTGTAAGCCTCTGGTAATTGGATGAATATTCACTCTAAAATAACCTGTAACACTCTGTAGGTAGCGTATGTCTTTATCCTATAAATATTAAATTAAATATTTTTATAAAGTAACACACATACGAACTGTGATGAAAAAAATACTAATATAATAAAATTATGCAATAAAAGGGATAAGAGCGTGAAAATTACGTGTTCAATCCATATTCAATTTTTTTATTCAATCTTAAACTAAAAATATTGAAACTAGTGGCGGAAATAACTTCCTCTCTTAGACTTAAACCTTTTCCAATCTGTTATACTGTATATACAGTTATACACTAAACAGCTTCTTCAAGTAATGAAACTATTCAACGGCTTAACTATATTATATAATTTTATTTAAATTTGGCTGTAACAATTAAACTGGAGCCGCTTACTAATTTCTTTAGCACTAGGTAATAACTTGTTTCCATCTTTGATTTTACTTTTTGAATTTAATTTCTTGGAAAATGACTTTTTTCATGGACACACTTTATTTTCTGACAGACTATAAAAGTTCCTTCTATTTATTCTCTTTGTTAGTGAATGTTAATCTAGTTATACTTTCATGTATAATGAAAAATAATGTTTTTACTACGTTCCATTTTTAACTGATACTGACTGTTTAAAATTGCACTAGGGTTATGGTCTTCAACTACGAGGGGATAGATTTTGTGTTAGGTAGGCTTGTAAGCATCATTTACTATCACCTCTTCATTTTCCTCTTCCCTCTGCCTTCATGAAAATATATATTTCCATGAACATTCTCATTGACTCTTGTGACTTTTATCATAAAGTCACTTTTCTTCACGACTGCATTTTATAGTCCTTTGTATTTAATTTCCTTTTAAAATCGGCGATTTGACATTATTTTCCAATGCAGACGTTAAGATTAATAATTAATCATATTACTGTTGTAGTAGTATAAAGAAATAATTTACAATCTTTTCTTAGTAGCAATGTTTATTATTAAATATAATTTATTATAAAAAATGCATTATCTCGAGTATCAGATCGTTTAGATGGATTAATTACTATATGCACCTTTATATTGTCTATAACCTTCTTATTTATTACAGAAAACCATTATGGCTTCATCTACCCAACTGCATCTACCCAATGTAGCAAATCCGGTCGATACTCTGATACAGGTATTTAAACTGAATTATATTAAATATAACTAGTACAGTATAATATACTGCTTGAATGCTCCAATTCAATTTAGTAGTTCAATCAACAAATGTATATTTTATACTTCACCTTCATTTTGTAATCTTATATTTGACTAATATTTATAATGATTTCAGATGCAAGATGTACAGAAAAATCTTCAGCAAGCTGGTGTCTTGCTTGATCTATTGAGGCTTGTACCCATTGAATCAGGCTCTTGTGGAACTGTTAATAGCTGTACGCTAACTGGTAGAATAGGTTACGATGAACTAGTAACTAAATTTGCTGCTGAGATGAGAGAATCGCAAGATGTATATATGGAAGGTGTGAAAAATGCTACCAGATATTTCATTAGGAACTCCCAAGCTTGCATGGACATGGATAAGATCTTGGATAAATGTCAGTCTACAAATGCCAACAGTAGTGATACTTCTGAGTTAATTAAACAGAGAGATGGTACAAAGCAACTGACATGCCCATTTTCTTCCTGTCGTGTGAAGACTTTTCGCTTGAGGAGACATCTTGGGACATCTCATATTGAAATGTCGTCTATCAATTTGGATTTCATTATGAAGATGGCCATTATGATGGCTTCTAACTCTGGAATGCCAACTACAAATAAATGCGATGTATCTCTTGATGATAAGAAGAAAAAAACTGACTTGAGGGGAGATAAGAAAACTAATCTAGTTAGCAGAAGACATAATTGGAAAATGTGTGTTTTGTGTGAAACTCTTCAGTCCAATATGACTACCCATTTGAAAATTACGCATAAAATCAACAAGGATATGGACCCAGCAGCATACAGATCTTACATAAATGATTCCAATGTAGTGCCTAAATGTTACATTAAGAAAGTAAATGGTCGTATGGTACTGCTTCCAGATGCAGAAATGGAGAGCGCCAAATTAATCTATCAAAACTCCGTTGAAATTCAGGTAAAAACAAATGAAAATTTAAAACTACTAAGAGACAAGAGAGAAGAACTCTTCATCAAAAAGGATTCTGCTGAAACTGAAAAAGATAGAATGTTATTTACCAAAAAGTGGGAAGAGGCAGACTTAGAATACAAATCTTTGCGTTACAAGGACACTAGGAATTACTCCGATAAACTACTTTCATGGAAAGATAGTTTCATTAAACATTTAATCTGTAGACAGTACTCAAATCCTACACGAATGTGTAATATGGCCCTAGATATCATGCTAAATTACGAGAAAAATAATGAGAGGCCCATTAGTTCTCAAGATATTTTCGAAGCAAGAAAACTTAGGGAAATATTGAGTCAATTCAAAGAAATGCCTAACACTACTGCCACGAGTAAACTTAAGTATCTTGGAGCGTTTAACATATTTGTGAAATTTCTCTTTCTGGACGTGGATAGTCCTGAAAATACGCATTCAATGACGTGCACAGACTTAGCATCACGCGATTTCAAATTCAAGCAAGTCCAGCAAGAGATAAACACTTACAATTCCATTTTGTCCAAATACAAAGGATCTGACTTAATCGTCACTAAGGAAAAGGCAAAGCAGAGAATTGTCTGTAAAGAAGAAATTGACGAGCTTCTTGAATCCTTGAGCAAGTCGTTAGAGAACACTTCTAAAGATATAGTGGAAGAGAAACTATCATTGGTTGATATAAAAGAAAAAATACTTATAAGAGATAAGCTACTAGCAGTTGCAGCAATCAGGCTAGCTCGCCGTTCTAAAGAATTGATTCGTTTAAAATTGGATGAAGTGAGCAAGGCTGTACTGAAAGAGGTTGGAGAAAGCAAGTACTATATTATAAGTGTGCACGATCACAAGAATAGCAAGAAAGGAGTTCCCGCTACTCTTGCTTACACTGTGAAAGAGTTTAGTGTTTTGAACCATTACATAAGAAATATCAGAAGCTCACTGTTGAATGGCGTTCAGTCTACTTATGTATTCACACGTGAAATAAAATCTTCCAGTTCTACTGCAGAACTCACCTATGTTGATCTGTTTCAAATATTGCGAAAGTTCAAAACTAAGTCTGGGAAAAATATAAGTTCCAGGATAATAAGAGGCTCGGCTGTCACTCATTCTAGAAAGATGTCTCTTCCGGAGGAAAAGAAACGGGACATGGCTGTTTCAATGGGACATTCTATGGATATTCAAGAAAAAAACTACAACTATGAAGAGGCGAGTGAAGCAAGTTTACGTGTACTGGCTTCTCGTTTGGACAGTCCTTCTACTTCTCGTTTGGACAGTCCTTCTACTTCTCGTTTGGACAGTCGTTCTACTTCTCGTTTGGACAGTCGTTCTACTTCTCGTTTGGACAGTCGTTCTACTTCTCGTTTGGACAGTCGTTCTACTTCTCGTTTGGACAGTCGTTCTACTTCTCGTCTGGACAGTCCTTCTACTTCTCGTCTGGACAGTCCTTCTACTTCTCGTCTGGACAGTCCTTCTACTTCTCGTTTGGACAGTCCTTCTACTTTTCGTTTGGACAGTCCTTCTACTTCTCGTTTGGACAGTCCTTCTACTTCTCGTTTGGACAGTCCTTCTACTTCTCGTTTGGACAGTCCTTCTACTTCTCGTTTGGACAGTCCTTCTACTTCTCGTCTGGACAGTCCTTCTACTTCTCGTCTGGACAGTCCTTCTACTTCTCGTCTGAACAGTCCTTCTACTTCTCGTCTGGAGAGCGCTAGATTGAGGCAATCATCTTTCATGGAACGGAAAACTACCATTACGGAAACTACTATGGATATTGATGTGAGTAATATTTCTGTCTTTGAATTATGTATAAAGTTATTGTCTCTTCATTTAATTGCATATTCCTAATAATGAAATTTATTTTATGCTAGGTGCTGCAAAACAGTGAAATCATTGTTGCTATGAATAGTTCTTTGTCTGAAGCCGGGACCGAAGTTGACGATGGAAATGAAGATTATTGCACAATTGACGATGTTTCAACGACAGACGACGAGCAACCTAGCATGACTACATTTTCCAATTTGATAACGTCTACTCCATCGAAGAAGAGACCACTAAAGGAACTGGATGAAACTTTGAAGCTTCTGCGAAATAAGAAAATTAAAAAATCTAGCAACCCTGAAGATCTCGATAGTGAAATCCGGAGAGTTCTCGTTAAGTTTAAAGGAAGAGAAGGTCCATTTAGAACAAAGAAAGGTAACGCTACAATAAAACCCATGCGTCATCTATTGTCACCAGAGATTCTTTCAAAGTTTACAGTTGGTGAGGTCAAGAAATCATTATGTAGATTGCTTAAAGAAAATGTTTAATATAGGTTGAAGTAGTTGTTGTTGTGCAGCCCCACCCCTCCTTTCCACCCAGATTACCAGGGGGTCCAAAGTTGTAGTTACATTCTCTGTCTAATCTAATTGAGTTACATTTTTATCAATAGTTCTATTCATAGTTTCTATGAAGTGATTTTTCTTTTTGTTAGAATATATTAATAACTGCTGTTGTAAATCAATAAGGTGTTTCCAATCTTACAGTATAAGGAAATAAAACATTTTTTGGTTCTATGATGGTTTTCATTTAACACTCCAATTATACAAAATTTGCTTTACTCGATTTGAAACATTTTTTAACTTTTATCACATTTCCTGATTGGGATTCATTTTAGAACTACATTTACGGTATAGTTCTGCAGTTTTACTAAAGATGACTAAAAAGTGTGTCTTGCTTCAGGAAATTATACTTACTAAAGTGTCTTGGTAGTATAATCTCATCAATGTAAAAGTGAAAATTGAAAATTTACATAGATATTTACCACAGAGGCTAAATCAAAGAACTGTTACATTAGATTATGAAAGTACGGCAAACTCAGTGTGGCCTGTTAAAAAAATAGGCTAGTCCGGGTACTGTTACTTCAACTTTTTATCTTGATTTTTTCCCTATTATAATGTGAAAATGTGCAGTTTAGTCTATATCATCAGTCTGTTTAGTCTTATTATTCCCTTAAATTACCTTCATTAAATTTACCCTCCAGACTTCTAGATTTTAGGTAGGTATATACTTTATTAAATGTTCTATTATGCATATGATTCTTCCATTCGTAAATAGCCGCCGGTTTACGTCGTAGTTCTATAATGTAGACTGTAGTATATACTTTTTGTTTAAATTGTTCTTTCTGTATTTATAAATACCTTTAAATTTAAATCTTTTTCAGGTTTTAGTCTCACAATACCTATAGATATAACCATATTTATGCACTTTAAAAAAAGGGAAAACCTACGAATAATTTTCGGAACAGCTGGATGCTCAAGTTTAGTGTTAAACGGTAAATGTAATTACGTATATTCACCTAATTTATTTTTCCCATAATTTTTATCTTCTAATTCTACTACCAAATTCTCGTTTTTATTTTGTGAAGGTAACTCTTAAGAAATTTTTTTCTTTCTGGGTATCAAAGAATTTATAAGTCTGCATGAGCTCTAGGGTCACGCAGGTAAATTGCGGCCCTTAATTTTTTATTGCAGCCCTCTCAAGAGAGTCTTTAAAACATTTTGAATCAAAATTACATTAAAATGTTGCATAGCTATCAAAAGAAGCACAGTGATTGCTATAACTTATTAATTTAAGTTTTGACGTGTGTTTTGAAGCTATGATGTTTCAGTTGTTAAAGGCCGCAGTTAGTAAGTGGGCCGCAATTTACCTGCGTGACCCTATCATGAAGCTGTTTGTGGTGGATTTAATAGAAGAGGGTTCTCTTTGGCCTCGAACTGTTGTTAATTGGATTAATAATTGTCTTTTTTCATTCTTATTATGTTTATCTTTTTACGCCACTTGCAGTTTTAGAGGATAGCACTAGGTTTATGCTTTCAAAATACAAGGTCTTCGACTTTTAGGTTTATTAGGCTTGTAGGCTTAATTTACTATCCCCTTTTCATTTTAATCTTCCATCCGTGAGTGTAGCCTCCGGACCTTAAATTGGGTCCTTTTTTATTCGTTTTAAGTGAATGCATTCTCGGAGTAGCTCTTTAGTATTCATGAGCATTGTCACCGACGGTGGTAGGTGACTTTGTTCATGGAGCCACTTTCCTTTCATACTGCTTCTTCCAGTCCCTTGTATTTAATTTCATTGTCAGCGATATGGCCTTTGGATCCAAAGAAAACGTTAAGCCCCTACTTAAATTAACAGAGATTATTTATCAATAACTTTATACTAAAAAAAACTATCTTAAATTCATAAGAGTAAATATGTAAGATATTCATGTTGCATTTATGAGAGTTTTCAACGAATGACACTATGTAACAGTCATGAATTGAAGAAATTTGCAGAGAATTTTTAGATACGAACAGTTGCAAATTGGATGATGACCAAGTTTTTTTCCTTTTTGTTTCATTGAAATTCACTGTTTTGTAGAATAGCACTAGATAGGGATAACAATGTAGTCTTAGATTGTTTATTAATATAATTTGCAATATGTTTTTGCACCCTGTTTGTTCATTTTCCTCTTACTTCCGCGATTACTAGATTCTCATTCCGTAACATTCCATTGACGAGTCTCTTTCATTCCATTGACGAGTCTCTTTCATTCCAATCACGGCGTCTCTTTCCAATCTAACTGATATATCTATATTAAGGTCTTTTCTATTTATTTTCCGATTAACGATATCTCGAAACCATTATATTCGCATCTAACCTAGTCAATAACAATAACTTATATACTAATTTATATTATTAAAATTTGTTTCCAGTTCAATGGGTAGAGCGAGCATTCGCTAGGTGGAATTCTAAAGACCACTACCTATAACCAGATCACTTCTCACAAGAAAGCGGAAGAATCAAACGACAGCAGTGCAAATCTCCCTATTCTCAATTGGTAAGGACAAATTTCTATTAGTTCAGTGATAACTGATAGAATTAGCAAAGTTATTCGTATCAGTTATGTTTCATAAATATATAATTTAAAAAATGTATGAAAATTGTTTAAAGATATAATATAGTAGGCTAATTGCAAAGCCCCCAGTGGCTGTATCCTCAATCTGTTCAGGTGAATATAAGAGAAGGGCACAACAGCTTCAGGCTTATCATTTTTTGTGGCTAATTGTAGTTTCTGAGGATAACTCGTATGTTTTTTTAGTGTCCGGTAGGCTTCATTTATTATCACCTCTTCATTTTCCTTTTCCATCTGTGAGTGCTGCCACCGGCGTTGGTGACTCTTTTCATCACATTCCTTGGTAAGTGACTGCAGTCATGGATTTTTTTATTGCATCCATGAGCGTTGTCTCCGACTGGTGGTAGATTATTCTTTCATGGAATCTCTTTCCTTTATAACTGTTACTTCAAGCCCCATATATATTCAATTTCTTTTCAATATCAACGATATGGCCTAAAAACTTTCAATTAAATTGATTGGCAATTGTAAATTATTTCGTCCAAATACTTTACAAATGGTAATTGTAAATACACAACTTATGGTTTCTTTAGTTTCTGAAATACTGAATTCTTAAATACTGACTGTTCATATCCACTCCATGGTGATAACGGTTATTTATTTTGCTAGTATTAAAATTTGCAAATATTCAGAGTACTGGTAATAATTAATTAGACTCTTATATAGTTACTTGTATACAATTTTTTTAACATCTGTTGAGAGTATAATGGTGGTTCTAAAGAAAATAGTTCATTATAGTTGTATCAACTAATTTTTTTTAACTGTAGCTTTTTGTTTATACTCCAGTTTGGAATTCTTGACTCATTAAATCATTAAACTAAAACAACGTTTAAACTCTTAAAATTTACTGATAATACGAATAGCTTAATTTATACAATATCCTAGATTACTTCAACATGTAACTTGCCGCTAAAATGAGAGTTTCTACAATATTTCATTAGTCTTGTGACATTCATATTTGAACATTTAAATAAAATTAAGTAGTTTAGTGACATTGTTCAGTATTTTCAACTTATTGACTTTCATTTTTTCTATTTTACAGTTTCGTTCTTTGCATCTCCTTTGACAACAAATCGAATAAAATTAAATACTTCCTTCCATTTTTGAAACAAATATGTATTACCCTTTTTCAGTACAATTTCTGTTTCCATAAAGCTATAATCTTGTTTAAAAAAATGACCAATATTTAATTACAAGAAATTAGTAAAATTCAATTATCTCTTTTGTAGAGGTCTTTAGTTTCGTTTAAATTAATTAGACTTTTTTCCAATTAGTTTGTAATATAGTCCTTTGTAGCATTAATTGTAGTAAGTATTCTACGGATTGGAATTAGACTTTATCTAACAGTTAGTCTCGAGTAATAGAAGATAAATGTAGTGTTTCTATAAAACCACGTTTCTAATGCTAAACATCTATTCTACCTTATCTTGCAATTTCCAAAAATATCTTTGTTGTCTTTTCTTCACTAATTTTAAATTATCCTTTTCTTTCCATCGTTTGCGGTATAACCTCTTAATTCATCAACATAAAGAAAGAATTAAAAATATTAGATCGAGGTGCCACTCTTTTTAGTCCTTTGGGTAAATATTTTGTAAGTTTGATTTTTAAAATTCGAAACACACTCTGATCACAGTAAGGATTTCAATCTATCTGTGTTCTACTTTCCATTAATCTTGTTTTCTATCAAATCTTGTTTCTTCCTTGCCACTCGAATGTGGATTCTTTTAACATAACCAAATGTGCTTCGAATACACATTGTTCAGGATTTTGTAGAATAGCGCTAGGGTTATGCTCTTCAACTACGAGGTCTTAGATTTTTGTGTTAGGTAGGCTCGTAGGCTTCATTTACTATCACCTCTTCATTTTCCTTTTCCATCCGTGAGGGCAGCCACCGTTGCTTGCGTCCCGTTTCGTCACATTCCTTGGTAAGTGACTGCATTCACGGAGGAGCTTTTCTGCATCCATGAGCATTGTCACCAACGGTGGTAAGTGCCTTTGTTCATGGAGCCACTTTCCTTTCTGACTGCTTCTTCTAGTCCCTTGTATTTAATTTCCTTTTACGCCAGCGAAATAGTCACGATATGACTGAAGCAAATAGTCACGATATGACTGAAGCACGACGTTAAACCCTTAGTATAATGAAAAAATATATTACCTAGTATAATGAAAAAAAAAATATTATCTATTCAATTTGTTTTATCTTGTTAATAATTGTTTGTAGCGTAATTCTAAGTCAATATCAGAGATTTTTTAATCAATTTGTTTGTAAACATTTTCAGATTCAATTAACTTCGCACCACTGCAGTTCTCATCAGTGCAGTTCTCATCAGTGCAGTTCTCATCGGTGCAGTTCTCATCGGTGAAGTTCTCATCGGTGAAGTTCTCATCGGTGAAGTTCTCATCGGTGAAGTTCTCATCGGTGCAGTTCTCATCGGTGAAGTTCTCATCAGGACAGTACTAATCACTATCAGTGTAGTTCTCATCAGGACAGTACTAATCACTGTCAGTGTAGTTCTCATCAGGACAGTACTAATCACTATCAGATGAGTTCTCATCAGGACAGTACTAATCACTATCAGATGAGTTCTCATCAGGACAGTACTAATCACTATCAGTGTAGTTCTCATCAGGACAGTTCTAATCACTGTCAGTGTAGTTCTCATCAGGACAGTTCTAATCACTGTCAGTGTAGTTCTCATCAGGACAGTACTAATCACTATCAGTGTAGTTCTCATCAGGACAGTACTAATCACTATCAGTGTAGTTCTCATCAGGACAGTACTAATCACTATCAGATGAGTTCTCATCATTCCCAGGAAGTCTGGTCTCATTCCCTGTGATATCCATTTATTCATGCTTGTTACTTTTAGATTTTCAACGACATTTTTCCGTGAAAAGGAAGTGCATTAAATACCGAACTAATTTGTGTATTTTATTTATCGTTATGCGTTTGAAGAACTTTAATCTTAGGTAAATATAGAATTAATTGTATATTGTAAGTTCATGTTAATCATTCATCCCTAAGCTTTTGAAAATTGTTCTAAGATTGATACTTCATGTAAACTAGTACTAATCAGAAATCCTTTATTTTAGTAAAAATTGTATCGGGTAGTTTTTACTTTAAAATAACCTGCAAGTGTATTTAGTCGTGTAGTAGTTTTTTAAATTTTTACCTAATTTAATTGTTATCTTCAACTTTTGTAAAACACTATTTTTTATAAATATAAAATAATTATCCATTTTCTATTATTGATCCTTTATTTCTTATTTTTTAAGTAAAAAACTAATATTGTATGATAAGAAATAGAGCTTGCAAGTTGAAAGCCTTAGTTGACAGTTGTCATGAATCCCAGTTTCACTCCAATGTCACAAATTAAGCACCAAAACTGCAGTAGGCTACATTCGTTCAGTTCTTGGAGAAATTTCTTTTGGTTCATCTCATAGAATTTTGTAACTTATTTTATTGTCAACGTTGGCGATGTGACATTTATTGAGAAGAAAAATTATGATCACTTCAGTTATTTGTAGTTCACTATATCACTGCTTGTCAATTGGTCGTGCAAGCATTTAATATATAAAAAATTTTAACTGAAAAGAATCAGTTCACTTGATGATAAAAAAATCCATTAAATTACTGCATTTAAAATCTAAACTAAATAGATTAAGTTACAACTTAGTCATAGCTTTATTTTATTCTTTAGCCTAAAAGAATTTTTCAATTAAATAACTTCAATAAAAGATAGAAAGTATCGGTATAGCCATATAGGTAATTACTAATTACTTGTTTATAAGTTGATGAAAATAGAGAAAAATGCTTGTCAGCAACTTAATGATTGTTGTCATTAAATTAAGACGTGAGATGAATTATTAATTTATTATCATTTTAAAAACACAAATTTTAATAACTTCCTCATTTGGCCAATATAGTGAATGAATTAAAAAAGATAATACACATAAAGGACTTCGAAAAAGAAGAGAAACTTGTCTTATCGACTAAATTAGTCACCACTATTAATTTATTGAAATTCTGAATGCAGAAAATCTCCGGATTATAACCGAGACTGGTTATATCCCGTCCAGCAAATTATTTAAATGTGAAAAAAATGCGAAGCTATTAAAAATCATATCATTAGACGATTAAATGCTCTTGTGTGAATGATTATAATATAAAATATTCGTGGAATAAGATTTGACAAAACTAAAAATAAAACTATAGACATTTACCACAAAGTTGAAAACGTGTATTATAGTTTTAATAATATAGCCTATAGGAGAACAAATAATTTAAAGGTGTAAAAGAAGCGAAGTTATTTGAAATCATATCTGAAGAGGATTAGTTTAATATTCTTGTGTGAATGGTTGTCATAAATAATATTTTTGGAATTAATGAGATTTGATAAAGCTAAAGCTAGAAATCTACTTTTACCTCAAATTCGAATAGTTATTAGTTTCAATATTAGAACGACAATTGGTCAGAAGTAAATTGCATAAAAACATACAAGAGTAACTCGTACGAAATATATACCAAGGTTAATTGAATGGAAAATTTCAAAATTATAAATATGCATTTCAAATTATAAAAAAATACATGTATTCATTACAAAATGAACATTGCATGGATGATACAAATGAAACTATATGTTTATACTTTAATTTAAATAATACAAAAATAATATCTGATCACTTGTCAGAAATCGATATGAATGACCCCCGCCCCCCCGTCCCTCCTCTAGATACACATATCTAATCCCCCATTTCACCCAATTACCCTAGCATTTTACCCCAGTAATAGGCTCCTCCTTATTGGGGGATTTTTGAACGCGGAGGAATACTCTCTAAAATGCCACATGCAAAAAATAAGAAAGGTCAAAACTGCTAAAATAGCATACTACAACAGCTGACGGATACTCTTTTCCGTGATAGTACCTTCATATTAATATACATATTACAAATTACAATATAGGTACTATATTCAATAACTAGTCTTTAAAAGGAACAACTAGGAAATACGCATATTTCCATAAGAAAAGTTCGTATTGCCGTATTCCCCAGTATGTAATTAATTAATTAATAAATTTGTGGTGAGTTAGAAGGTCCAGTCAACACGATTATTATATCTATTTCTATAACTTAGTTGAACAGTGAATCCATATGAAATAGTTTTCCTTCAATTACAAAAAATTAAAAATACTAATCTATTAGGAATAAATATAAACAATTACCAGGTCAAATACACAGTAGCCGATAACAAACACCGTTTTGGAAGTGTATGCAGGCAGACCCCGATTTTATTTCACCCCTTTTTTTTACAAAAGCAGTAACAATTGTGAGGAATGACTCGATATAATTACAATTCGTAAGTATCGAAAAGGGAGACAATTTTTTTCTCACATCAACATTTATCATTCAGATAGAAAAATTGAAAGCAATTTGTTCAGAAATTTATCTTTATAACGGAAGAAAATCCTAATTTGGACTTTTTCACCTTTCCACTAGTTTTTCCTTCATATGACAACTAAATTAGCACGCGTTGAGACGTGATGTGCATGTTCAATGGTTCATCAGCTTAATAGCTACATCCTCATTAGCACGTCGATATGATACATTTGTTGGCTGGTAGAAAGACTTTTATTCAGTAACAATTCCTTATATTTTACCTCGTAGATAAATTTCATGCAAATAAACTTAATGTAAATAAATTTAATATAAATAAATTTAATGTAAATAAATTTAATGTAAATAAATTTAATGTAAATAAATTCAATGTAAATAAATTTAATGTAAATAAATTTCATGTGAATAAATTTCATGAAAATAAATTTCATGTGAATAAATTTAATGTGAATAAGTTTCATGTAAATAAATTTCATGTAAATAAATTTAATGTTAATAAATTTAATGTAAATATATTTAATGTAAATAAATTTAATGTAAATAAATTTAATGCAAATTAATTTCATGTAAATAAGTTGCATGTGAATAAATTTCATGTGTATAAATTTCATGTAAATAAGTTTCATGTAAATAAATTTCATGTAAATAAATTTCATGTAAATAAATTTCATGTAAATAAGTTTCATGTAAATAAATTTCGTGTAAATAAATTTCATGTATATAAGTTTCATGTGAATAAATTTTCATGTGAATAAATTTCATGCAAATAAATTTCATGTAAATAAATTTCGTGTGAATAAATTTCATGTGAATAAATTTAATGTAAATAAGTTTCATGTAAATAAGTTTCATGTAAATAGGTTTCATGTAAATAGATTTCATGTGAATAAATTTCATGTGAATAAGTTTCATGTAAATAAATTTCATTTAAATAAATTTCATGTATATAAGTTTCATGTGAATAAATTTCATGTAAATAAATTTCATGTAAATAAATTTAATGTAAATAAATTTCATGCAAATAAATTTCATGCAAATAAATTTCATGTAAATAAATTTCATGCAAATAAATTTCATGCAAATAAAATTCATGTAAATAAATTTCACGTGAATACGTTTCATGTAAATAAATTTCACGTGAATACGTTTCATGTAAATAAATTTCATGTGAATAAATTTCATGTATATAAATTTCATGTAAATAAGATTCATGTAAATAGGTTTCATGTAAATAAATTTCATGTGAATAAATTTCATGTGAATAAATTTCATGTAAATACATTTCATGTGAATAAACTTCATGTAAATAAATTTCATCTAAATAAATTTAATGTAAATAAATTTCATGTAAATAAATTTAATGTAAATAAATTTCATGTAAATAAATTTCATGTAAATAAATTTCATGTAAATAAATTTCACGTGAATACGTTTCATGTAAATAAATTTCATGTGAATAAATTTCATGTAAATAATTTTCATGTAAATAAATTTCATGTGAATAAACTTCATGTAAATAAATTTCATCTAAATAAATTTCATTTAAATATATTTCATGTAAATAAATTTAATGTAAATAAATTTCATGTAAATAAATTTCATGTAAATAAATTTCATGTAAATAAATTTCACGTGAATACGTTTCATGTAAATAAATTTCATGTGAATAAATTTAATGTAAATAAGTTTCATGTAAATAAGTTTCATGTAAATAAATTTCATGTGAATAAATTTAATGTAAATAAATTTCATTTAAATATATTTCATGTAAATAAATTTCATGCAAATAAATTTCATGCAAATAAATTTCATGTATATAAATTTCATGCAAATTAATTTCATGCAAATAAATTTCATGCCAATAAATTTTTATGAAAATAAATTTCATGCAAATAAATTTCTTGTAAATAAATTTCATGTGAATAAGTTTCATGTAAATAAATTTCTTGTAAATAAGTTTATGTAAATAAGTTTATGTAAATAAGTTTATGTAAATAAGTTTCATGTAAATAAGTTTCATGTAAATAAGTTTCATGTAATAAATTTATTTGGTTGCATATTGATTCGATTTTTATTCTGCTGAAATGATATTTCATTTGGAGGAAACGCTATATCAATTGGAGGAATTGATAGTTCACTTGAAGGAATTGTTATTTCATCTGGTGTAACTGCTATTTCACTTCGATGAAATGCTATTTCAATTCGATGAAATGTTTTTTTTCACTTTGATGAAATGATATTTTATTTGATTGAAATTCAATTGTAAAAGGTATAGTAAAACTCCTGTATTATGGAACACTCGAGTAATTGGAACCTGAATTATTATACGCACTTAAGCAATGAAGTAGATTTCTATGTTTAAAATACAGAAAATGATATGCGTCAAGAATTACGTCATAGTTATACCTCAATATCTATAGTTTTAATCATAGAAAACTATCACCCGCGAACGCACGATATATGAAATGACCCTTAGTTATGAAAGAACCGATACTTCATAAATCAGCAGTTTCACTATAATTGGCTTTTGAGAACACATGTAAATCATTTGCTATCTAGAACATTGAAAAATATGAATAAGTCCATTTATATTTTATATAGCATGGTGAAAATATTTATAAAGATAGCATTCAACATTAATTTATGTATATAACCATTTTCAGCTAGAGACTAGTAATTGACTTATGAGAACACTTGTATACCATTTGTTAACGAGTCCATTAAAATAAAATAACAGTAAATACGTTTATATTTAATGGTGAAAATAGAGGAGAGAATAGTAATTGTCATTTGAGAACACCTGTAAACCATTTGTTATCGATTCCATTAAAATAAAATACCAGATAATACGTTTATATTTTAAATATCATGGTGAAAATAGTGGGGGGAATAGTTATTGACCTTTGATAACACCTGTTAGACATTTGCTATCTAGTCCATTAAAATAGAATAGGAGTAAATTCATTGATATTTTATATAGCATGGTGAAATTAATGGAAAAAAATAACTTAATTACATTTTACTTATAAAACTTAGAGATCTTGAACCCGTCTGAGAAGTCGATCCAAAATCATTCTCTCAGCCCTATATTCAATTTGCTCCCATTCGTTTTTTTCCAAAATTGCTAGACTTCTGATCTCTCAGTTTCCCAATCAGAATATTTGATCTCCACTTTGTCCCAAAAAATGCTTTCTGGTGGAAACATTGGGACGGCAGAGCCTATAGATGGCACTTATCGAGGGGAGTGATGCCATTGGGAGGTTCCTGCCTCGCCTGCTTCGACATTATCCGAGAGACCATTGAGATTGGCACAGAATCGTTGTGATATCCAACAATTTTCAGGTCATCTAGCCTGGAGAGTTGTAGGGATCTGGTCACATACCAATCATATTTAATCGGTAAATAGGAATGTGGATACTAATGTCATTATTCTTATAAATAGTTGATGTCATTATGACTACTACCTAAACTAAAAATGCTAATTGGAGCTAATTAGCTAATAAATCATAAATATATCAGTATATTTATGACACTAGTTAATATAGCAATTCAGTTTGAATAAATATGGCATTATTAAGAATAATATTACAATAATATTAATTAATTACTTGGAGAGAATAAACAATACCTATATTTTTACCAAATGTACCGAATGTTTTTTTTTAGAGAAGATATTGTTATATATATAAGTTGGTGTTATTAAGTCTATAATAAAGGCATTATCATTAATATAACTTTATAACTCAATTTTCGTTCACATTCACTAGCACTGAATAAATTAGTCTCTGCTCACACTGACATGTTTAACTCAAAAATGACGCATTAGCGGTTTCTCTCCAACTGTGGGGGAATTTAGTACAAAGGGATTATTGTTTTTCCAGTAGATGATGGGGCAAATATTTGGTGGAAACTAGAGTGTTTACATTAGATTTGGAAATAACTTTAGAATTTAAGGCTGTTTTATAAAATAATCTAACTGAATTCACATGACTTATCAACATATTAGTTGTGAAATAATTATGCAATAATCGGGTTGCAACTTGGGTTAAGAAATGATTGTGTATCAGTGGATACAAATCCACTTGAAACAATAGGTTAATGACTCTCATTTTTATTCTGCATTATTGTTAAAGGATAATTTCATTTCTCATTAATAAATTGTTTTAATGGAAAAATATTGTCTTAAAAATAAGAAATTTAAACATCTGCCCCTCATAACGTGGGTGTAGACTTATGGAGATATTTAATGAAAAACATTGTTGATTATATCGACAAACATTGTTGATGAAATTGACCAACACTAAATTATATTGACTAACTTTTTTGATATAATTTACCAACATTGTTGACTATATTAACCAACATTGTTGAATATATAGACCATTATTGTTGATTATATTGACCAAAATTATCGTTATAAATAACCAATAATGATGAAGTAACAATTGTATTCATTAGCCATTGTTATATGGAATACATAGAAAAATGTTTCTTGAATCATCCATCACGACTTGATTAACTAGGAGTTATTGAGAAACCCAACTAGTTATATCTCTCTGTGTAGTAAGTCCATTAACAAATATTACCTTTCGAAACATAACACTTCAACCACCTTTCACACGTTCAACTATCACACAGGGTCCATCACTGGCTCCCGAGATCTCCTACTAAATTGGAACAAAACCATCCAACTGTTCTATTGGATGAGGCTGTGTGATTTGATGACGCTGTACGGTCATAGTCATCAAATCACACACACTGAGGTCACATCAGCACTTGCTGGCTGTACTTGTGCATATAATGGGCTGGGCCTCACGGCATAAGGTCAGTAAAAGTAGAGTACTGCCTCTGTTAGCAGCTTCATTCGCAATTTCGTGATTTCTGTATTTTTTAATATTTTATTTTACATTGGAAATGATTCACTTAGGACATATCTGTTTTTTTTTTGTGTGTGCACAGTAATATCTATTTAATTTGTTTGAGTGTTGAACATCAACATAATTTAAATTTTCTTTCGTACTTTATTAGATTTCTTCAATATTAGTGGATTGAAAAACATATACGTACTAGCTTGTGCCTATATATGTATAATCTTATTGAAAATGAAAATTTCAGTGACTATTGTTTTCATCTCATTAATGGTGAGTAGAATGATTTATTTAACTTTCTAGTTCCCAATTGATATCTTTTATCTCAGTGCTTCAACCGACAAGTTCACACAAGTCAGGGTCAGTGTCGTGTCCTCTCAGCAAAAAAAACACTGAGAGGACACGTGACGGACTAAAGTGTTGTATTAATGGTCACACTTAGTTATTTGTTTATATTCATATTGTTGTCTTTAGCTAATGTGTGTGAACACCTCAGCATAATTGTCTTATAATAACATTTCCTAGTTCTAGCTATGTCGCTTGTTGTTCAATTGTTTCTTGTTCAGCTATTATATAAAGGCTGTGTTAAGGGGCCTTTACACGGTAAGTGCTCAGTGCCACTTTGTGGTGACACTGCTCTATGCCACGCCCACTTTGCTAATTGCCCCACCCTTTTTGGCAAAACTTGGTGGTGACCAAGCTATCGCTCTGAGAGCGAACGCTCACCACAAAGTGCCACTGTCTGTCAGTAGCGATTGCCAGACAATCAACAACCCGCTTTCATTGGCCTAGTTGAAGAGCACCCATGCCTATGGAAAATAAAATCTAAAGATTATAAAGATAAAACACTTAAAGCGTTAGTGTTTAATAGCATATTAGATGCTAACCACGATACTAAAGTGTCAGTGCCCACCAAAGCACATTCTGCTCGTGTAAAGGCTCTGAGCTACTTGGTGGGCAGTGTGGTGAAAAAAGTGTGGTGAATAGTGGCACTGACCAGTGCTCGTGTAAAGACCCCTTTAGATCAATCTAGAGTCAGTTGTCTACAGAGCACCGTCGAAGGTTCTCCTATATTAATCACTTATAATAAACTTATACTTTTAAACTTGTAAAAACCACTGTTCATTTAACCTATGTTTTATCATAAAGCAGGAGCGCAAGTGAAGTCAATCACTCTGGGAAGGTTACTAATTTCTACTAGTATCACAATATGTGGCACCAGTGACCAATTTAGGATCTGTACGCCTTCTGGTTTCACTTGGTGGGTGAAGTCATGGGCTGGCTTTTCATGGTATTGGAAAATGGGCTAGATCAGCTCGGAAGGTTACCACTTGAAACTTGTTGCAAAATCATCAGTATAACACCAAGTATCATCCCAAGACGATTTCAGTGGTGGGGTACCCCTGACAGACGCACTCAAACAGACCATGCCCAAAATTGTGATTGAACAGCTCAGAAGGTTACCACTTGAAACCATAGCAAATCCCCTGTAAATCAGTCATACATATTTGTAATGATGTTTCCAGAAATTTTTGTGGGTAGGAGGGGTCTGCCAGACGTACCAAAATTGATTTGTTCAAAATCGAGCTAGATTTTCTGATTAGACTTGGGTTATTATGAATAACCTGCAACTAGTTTGACGTGGTAACCTTTTGAACTGATGTAGTTATATTTTGGGAGTGGTCAATTCGGGTGCGTCTAGTAAGGGGATCCTACCACTGAAAATGTCTGGCTGTGATTTATAATGATACTTAGATTTAGATTTTTAGATTTTATTTAACAAAATATTCCCTTTACAGCTTAAGTTGAAGTGTCGGGATACACTCTAACAATATAATGACAGAAGCAAATATAACATACAAAAGAGAATACTAAGGCCCGTTAAGCTACTTGGCTTCGGGGGCAACCTATATAAGTTTAAAAAAAATTATTTATCAATCAAAAGGGTTAGGGTTATTCTGCAGATTTTACAATGAATTTCAAGTGCTAAATTTCCGAGCTAATCTATCTCAAAATAGGGCATGGTATATTTGGGTGCGTAACTATAATCGTCTGGCCGTGGTTGTACATGATACTTGAGGGTTATGCTGAAGGTTTTGCAACAAGTTTCAAGTGGTAACCACCCGAGCTGATCTAGCGCATTTTTAACTACCATGAAAAACCCGCCCATGTCGGTTCTAGGAATTTTCCATGTCGGAATTTTCACCGTTGAAAAATTTGCCGTGAAGAATATTTCCCGTGAAGAAGAATTATACAGGGCTTGACTATTGAAACACCTATGAGTATAGATAATTGTAAAGAAAACAAATTTGTAAAATAACTATACGACTAAAAAAATTGTTAATTTTATAATTTTTTTCATTTCTTAAGAATTTATAATTGTAAATATTAATTGTACTTGATTATATAATATTGTATATCTGATAAAACTGAGATGCCGAAAATTTATATTAATTGTTTATATATGCAAATATGTTCTACTCACTATTCGTATAATATTGTGTACAACATTTGAAGTGTTTTGATTAGTTGACTTAATAAATAATCGAAACTAATTTCCTTGTTAAAAACCGTTCAGTAAAAAAAGTAAAAGATCTCTAGTTATAGTCTGCTTTTTTTGGCCAATCCTAGTCGATTCGCATCACTTCCCCTTAAAAGTGTTAGTGTTCCTGTATTTTTAGTACTGTGAATATAAGATATGGTCGAAGCTATATGGCTTTTCTAATTATTGTACTTTTTTGAATTATCGATTGTTTTGATTTATTCTGTATTACCTTGTACGGTTTACCTTTTCAAATCTGAATTATTGTGCATCAAAAGAATAGTTTAAGGTAGAAAGTACACTGTTCAAAATGTTACATCTGAAATATTTCTATTGCTACTCTCTAAAATAAAAATTCCAATTATTTTTATTTTAGAATCCATAAAAAATCCTTGTTTCTGCGACTCTACCGTAATATGAGGAATAAATAGGAATACAACTATACTAAGTTATTTATTATTATTTAAATGTATTTATATCATTATTTGTATATTACTCAAGGCGAATTTTCATTACGGCGAATTTTCCTAACTGTAAAATTCCAACGGCGAAATTTTCCACGGCGTATTCTCCGATCACGCCCATAACCACACCCACCAGGTAGGCCTGACCCAGCCAACGTACACATTCTAGGTCGGTCATTGGTGCCAGATACTGGGATACTGTTAGAAATTTGTAACCTTCCCACACAGAGAAAAAAGTTTACTCATATTTAATGGGTCAACAATTTATGCTTTGAATCAATTTATTACGTGAGTTAGTTGGACTACATTCATGTTTTCACGTGTGTCAAAACAACTATGACGTGGTGTGTCACCAAACATAGTTAATTCAAATCATTTTATGGATTGAATCAACTTACTATGAGAGTTAAGAGTTACATTTTGGGAGTTTGAACATATGTTAAAACAACTAGGACATATTGTGTTGAAGTAACTCACAAAGACTGTTAATTCAATGTTTCTGGTGTATGAATTAACTTACTATGAGAGTTGACGCTACTTTTTTAAGTTTAGGTGCGAGTTAAAACAACTATGACATAGTGTGATAATGTAACCCACAAAGACTGTTAATCTTATTTATCTGGTGTATAAATTAACTTACTATGAGAGTTGGTGATACTTCTTTTTTTTAAGTTTAGGTGTGAGTTCAATCAAATGAGTGTGTGGCAACTTATGCTTTCCTCAAAGCCAATTTTTTCGGATAACACTTTTCAGTTCAAATCTTGTTTCAAGTGTGTTACGTGTTGAATGTGAACGCTCCTCAATACCATTTTAGTTCAAGTGCAAACAATAACGTTATATGCATTAAATAGTATTATCGCTGCCAATCGATTATTAATTATTAATTAATTCCAATTATAAATTGATAAATGTCTGCCTAAATATTCTAAAATATTGGTGATTGATAGTTTGGTGGCTAGGTAGTTATTTGAAGAGCTGATTATCAGAATATAACTTTTATAATAATAAATTTTGATTACTGCCTTCCAGTTTGTAAACTGATATCCAAACTAATTTCCTAGATTATTATATGTTAACTTATTTAAGCATCATACCTACCTAGCTGTTTTTTTCAGTGTCAATACCTTCTATATAGGCTAGGTTACTGCGCTGTCCTCTGAATAGGGTAAGTTCCAAATTATCAGGCGATTTCAAATTTTCGGTCACGTATGAAATATAGTATATAGCTACCTATTAGCTAATTAAAATAAAAGTTAATTCAATATAGTTTTTCTTACGCGACCGAAAATGTGGAACCGTCCGATATTTCGGAACTTATCCTAGTATCTTAAGTAAAGTGGTCTGATAATCTATATATTTTAAAGTTAGTTAGTGTAATTATAGGTAGGGTTACACAGCTAAATTCGGTTCTTTAATTTCTTATTGTGACCCTATTAAGAGAGTCTCAAAATCATTCTGAAATTAGTTTATTTATATATTGAATTGTTGAACATCATAATTTAAGCTCAATTTATGATAGGTTCTATTTATTTCACGAGTGCCTTGAAGCCATGATGGTTATTAATGTTTCTGAGATAAGAGACCGCAGTTAGTTAAAATGCCGCAATTTACCTACTTGACCCTAGTTTTCTATGACCGGGAGAACTTCATCCAGGGAGGTAGTAGGAGGAGAATACCGTCCAGGGATTTAGCAGGGAGAACTCCAACCAGAGGTGAGCCTTTTGATATATTATACTTTCTTGGTATTTAATTAAAGTCTAAATTAAGAGTGTATAATGAACAAAATTATGAGGATTATCTAGGAAAATCCATTGAATTTATTAGAGCTAAATTTATACTGCATCTGAAGATTTATAATTAGTTTAACATTTTATAAGTATTTGAAAAAGCGGAAACATTTTTGTGGCCCATACTGTATGTTCTTATTACAGAAATATAGTTGTACTCTTAAAACCGAAGAATCTGCGTAGTCTTTAAAATAGGTCTTAAAATATTGTTCATCAGAACTCCCAGTGGCCCAATAAAACTAGAGTATGTTCCACATATATTTAAAATAGACTATTAAAATAAGATTAGCGATTGATTGGTATATTCAAAACAGAATCTTTGTATTAAAATGGTCACTTGATGCGTAGATGATGCCTAGCGTTTTACTTAGTTTGGTTTTTACTTGCCGACAATGACTTTTAAAATTAACTCTATTGTCAATATAAAATTCCTAAATATTTTATATTGTCAGCGTATCCAATAAAAAGTTATTAAAATAAATAGGTGGATTAACAAAATTGTTCCAACTGAAAATAATGACATAAGTTTTTTTTAATTATTTGTTCTTGTAACTGTTAGAATGACTTAATGAGTATTATACATAATATTACTGGATTGTCACATTATAACCATATGGTAACTAGAGCGCATACCTTCGTCGCAGCTACATTTATTGTTTATTTTAACCTTTTCGTGACCTTGGCCTTTGACCCTGTTGTAATATGTCCTGCATTGTTTTAATTTCTTCACTCATATTCGGTTTAGACCGTGTAGAAGACTTTATAACAATCCCAGTGCTATTGAGGAGCGACAAAGACGCAAGTGATCCTCAATGTATACCAGAGGGTAATAATGAATGAGTGGTCTTATTTTAAGTCTATCAATGGAATAAATGTTTACATAGCACTTATTGTCTAATTAATTTATCTAATATTGATTATTTCAATTCTTCACGGACGGAACGACTTTAACCTAATTAGCTATGAGATATATATAAATATTAGAATCACCTTGACTAATTTTCTGATTGAACGAAACTAAAGCCCCTACTATACTAGCAGTTTCACCGCTGCGTTTTCACTACCCTGTTTACGCATCTTCAATTAATCACAGTTAAATAAATGGAAAGCGAATTTGCATACTATACTAGCGTTGCTACCGTCTTCCATCTATTTAATCGTGATTAATTGAAGAAGCGGAAACAGGGCAGTGAAAACGCGGTGGTGAAACTGATAGTAGGTATACAGTACGAGTAAAAAAAAAGTGGGTACAAAATTAAAATCGCCATAACTTTAACAATAACCATCGTATCTTCGTGAGGATTTCTTTGGCTTATGCTGATTTTTGTCTGCTATAACCTCATATTCGATTGTTTCTATATTCTTAATAGTTTTTCTACAGGGTAGTCATAAGTTGAGAGTGGTGTAGGGGAGGATAATCATCAATGGGACACTGGGACATACTGAATAACTTTTTTATTTGAGGGTAATTTATAACAAAATCTTAGTGGTACATTAGGCATACTTTAGTGCATTCACTCGCATTGCATTCAGCGGTTGGGGTGCAGTCAGCCATGTGAAAAAAGCGAAAACGTGTTTTAGAGGTTGGGAAACTAAATTTTTCGCACTTTGTTTCAATTGTTATAAATCTGTTAATTTAACATATAATGCTTACGGCATTTTTTACATAATATTAAGTAATATGTAAAATATGATCATATGAAAGGATTGCCTTTAAACTTTTTTAGTTGAGCTGATATACCCATATGTTTTCAAAATGGCGTCTTGGTGATCATTGGGACAGAAAATTTGTTAAACAATGGGACAGTGCCCTATTGTCAACCAAACTTTTTAGTTTCTCCATATGAATTAATAAATAAATATTTTTGATACAATAACGTGAACTGTAGCTTCAGGGCTTCTTGTAGAAACATAGCTTCTAGCTGAAGCGGGACTTTCGACCATGTTCAAGGGCTTTAGCAATCTGAGGTTATCACAAAGCACTGCATTGAAAACAAATTTCACTAATAAAAGAAAAAGACGCAGCATGATTGCAACGGATCCACCAGAGAAAAAAGAGCTTATTGACAGTGCCACTAAGGATAAGGCCTTTGAAATCACTTCTTAAAGTATCCGCCGTAGATGGCCTGTGAACTATTGTTCTTGGTCTGGTATAGAACTCTTAATTTAACAGATCCATTCGTCTGAAGAGCCTAAATCTCTACCGAAAACGTTGGAAATGAAGGTTTATTAACTTGTAGAATTTGATTTGATTTCTAAAACGTATTCTGTTGACCAAAAACATGAAAAAGATAAATACGAAATATTGATGTTAGCCGGAGATTCGAGTGCAATGAGCTTAATTTTACAAATGTTCCTGACATGGCATCGGTGAAGCTAGAGGACATTAAACTAATATTATATGAACCAACTGAGTGTGGGACAACATAAAGAGATAATTCGAACTTGAAATTTGACCATAACCTCAACAATATACAAGTTTGATAAACTGTCCCATCGTTCACCAGGGTATGTCCCATTGTTCACCTGTGCTGTTATACAATGGGACAATTGTTTTGTTTTATTTAATTTTTTTCTAGTCAACAGATTATGTGATAGCATTCGAGTTAGTTTCATTTTATAGAAGAATATCTATATTACACATGGATTTTTTATTTTTCATACTTTGCTCATAGTAAATGAAATATCAATCTTTCTGCGTTTTTTGTCCCATTGATGACCATCCTCCCCTAATTCCTCCTGCGCGATTTTATTTTAAACCTTGTGTTATCAATAGAGTAGGTTTTATCTCTGAAAATTAGCATGACCATTACGTTGAATCAGCGGAATTCCGAAATCATGACATATTTCATAGAGAAATCCTGAATCAAGTATGGTTGATGCAGGATGCATGATACCTCGGTACACAAAACACTTGTCGAAGATCGACTGAGGGAAGTTTTTGAACACCGCGTATTTGCCAACGGCAAACCATTGAATGGTCTCCAAGGATCCCATATTTAACTGGTTGCGGTTATTTCTTGTAGCGTTATTTCACGTATTTGTAAAATGATGTAAACTCCTCCCCACCAGACAATTTGAATCAATTAAGAAAATAAATAACGCAGAGTGTGAATTACTTGAAAGCGAATTCTGACATGATCATATCAGAATTCTGCTTCCAAGATCAATGAAATAAGTTAGAAATCGGCATACAAATTTATTTAGAAAATTTGGGTAAACATTTTAGTGAACAATATATTACTTTAATTTTTTATAAATTGCAATTGTTTCTTCATTAAAACTATATAAATACTGTGACTGTGTAAGCAAACCAATATTTATATCGTATAACAATTATATATCTCGCTTAACCCTAGTAACCTAGGGACTGGTCCATGCGCACCAGTCCTCACGAAGAAATATTAATAATTTTATTTTTAAACCGATTTGGAAGCTGTCTTTTCATGACTTTTATTTTCAACATAAATACATACGATTATACAAAAAAGAAGTTGATAAATGACAAAATACTCATATTATGAGCATTTATTCAAATACCGGAACAAAAATTTGAGTTAGTACATTTCAGAAACTATTAAATGTACATTAACTCTTCTCCATCGACAGTTAAATTTTCATTATGTTTCATCCACTTTTGCAAATGTTATAAGGATTTTATTGATTGGAAAGGAAAAATGGCTTTTGCGCAAATAGTAAGAAAACCTAAGAAATATTTGTTTCTAATTTTTGCTTGTTAATTTTATTTTAAATTGATAATTATTCTTTGGCGTTTACCAATGGATGTGTAAATATCAAATGAAGGTTTATTTGAAGAAAAAATATCGATAAGTCAGTTTGTTAAGATTTTATAACAGTTTTAGTGAGGACTGGCGCGCACGGACCAGTCCCTAGGTTACTGAGCAAGCTTTTAATGGCTAGGTTAGTAGGGTTAAGAGCCATTTCACCACCCTCTACTTAAGGACACCCTGTAGAAAACTATTAAGATTATAAAAACAAACGTGAAATGAGGTTATAGCTGGTAAAAATCTACATTAGCCAGAAAAAAGCAAACGAAAATACGAAGGTTCTTGTTAAAGTTATGTGTTTTTTTTTCAGTACCCGCTTTTTTGACTCAGTCTGAACTATGGGCCTAAGTGTGTTTTGCTTTCACTCCGATGATATAAATGGACATATAAAGTCAACTGCATAATCATTACCAGCAAACTCTTTTACTTTCCTGGTTGTCGCTTTGAGAAATGAGATTAGTTTAATCCAGAGAATGCTGTTGTCTGTTCCAAAAGATATAACTATTTTATTTGAATAATTTCTGACCATTGTCACATAAAATATCTCCCGTTTGTTAATTAATATTCGTACCTAATCTTGACCAATCTCGATTAACAACTTCATCTTTCAGACCAATAATTTTTAACAAAAAAACATTGCGTAACGGATAATCGTGCACTTATTTCCCAAAGATGGTTGCATTACTGTTCAAAATATTGATCATTCAAATCACAGTAAGTAATTAAATATTACCTAATTATTAATGTTGTTCAAACCAAATCACTCTATCTTAACTTAGTAATTCCAATTTCAGATTCAGTTACCTATGTCCATGGCTTTGGAAGGTCGAACTGCTCACTACGTAAGAATAAATTATCATCTTAAACAGTTGTTATTTATCTTAGGACTTGATTACAATGATTGTTCAATTTTCAAGAATAATTTATCGATAACGATAAATATCTTCCATTTGAAATTGATATGTTTGCATTATTCATGTCATTTACCATCCTAAAATTCTAATATATATTTTCGTATAAATTCAGGTGCGATTATTGGAAACGCCATCATCTGATGACAGCGCAAAACGTATCACCTGTCCAGTATTTGCTATCCGACCTGCCAATCAAACTATGAAATATTTCAAATATGTAGTTTCTGAGACTCAGTTCATAAAAAATGAAGATTGGACTACAACAGAGGATACAAAAACTTTCGCAGAATGTGCGAATTTTGCTGCATCGGAAGGTATGTACTGCGTAGTACACACTCTTTAAAGTTATTAAGCTATAAATATGATATCTTCAATTCCGGGTAACATTTACTTCAATTACTCATACAGGTTATGCAATGTTCCTGTTTGACGAAAATGAATGCATGGTTTCGTATTCCTTCTACACTCGTCTTCCTGAACCATGCGCAAACGAGACGAATACTGTGGTCTACATGGTTGAAGCTACAGGTAAGTAAAATCATGAACATTGATATATACAACAGGTAAGATTATTGTGTATAAGCTATGAATATAATGTGGATATAGTATGTTATTTATATATTGTGTATATGATATGTATGTTATTATGAGGTTATTTAAACTCAACGTCATTATTTCAGAAACCTGATAAAACCTTCAATGTTGAGTTTAAATAACCTCATAATAATATGGATTTCCCGTTGAGTTTGTTTAATGAACATTTACTTTTTTTTAATGTAATAAGTGTAACTTGATTATTTACAATAGGTGGGTGGACATCGATGCCGTTTTTGTTCTAAATACAACACTGAGTACCACACTTGTAAACCTCTGGATTAAACCCTCTTACAATTATCTCTCGTTTTTTTCAAAATCTGCAGAAAATTCCTGCGCAGATCAATACTTAATGTCTCAATTACCTGGTCCTGCTTGTGGAAGAGCCATGAACGAACCAGTCTTTTGCTCTGAGGGGTCGAAATACTATAAATATGTAGCTTCACAGACTCAGTTTACAAAAGTAGATGATTGGACTACAAATGAGGGTATAGAAACTGTTGAGGATTGTGGCACTTCAGCGGCTTTAGCGGGTATGTACTATATATATTAAATACTATTAATTAAGTAATGAACATTTTATCTTCAATTACGAGTACCTTTACCTTTCTTTTAACCGCAACAGGGAATACGATGTTCCAGTTTAAAGAAAATGTATGTTACGTTTCAAATTCAATCTACAGTCGTCTTAATGAATCTTGCAATGACGAAACTGATATTGTTGTATTCATGGTTGAACCACCAGGTAAGATAAATCATGTTAATTTATTAGTGCGATATTTAAGATCAGTTTAGCCTCTCCCCCGCCATCAGATGTGTGGAATGTATAGATATACAGGGTGTCCCAGAATAATTGTAACCCGTGTTAGTGCTAAAAGCTCTGCCAATATTGATGTTACGTTTCTTATATTTTTAATTTCCAAAGGAGAGATCACACCAAACGAATGATTAATAGTCAGACAAATTTATGACAATAGTGTACAAAGTGTTTAGTGCCACTACTTAAAAGCCAAATTTATCGTTGGGTTTTATAAATTAAAGCTACTGGATAAGATAAACATCGACAAGAATGTAGATCCCTTAAAAATCTGACAGGAAGCTAACTGTAAGATCTCCTCACAGGTGTGAAGGCAGTGAGAGATTTTGTTGGCAGGAGTTTGAAAAAGACCATCAGAATATGAAGCCAAGAGCTGTATATTTCACGTTCATCAGTGAAAAGATTGTCGTTCATAGATTTTCATCTTTATCCACACAGGACACATACATGGCAAGACATGACAAAAAATCACATCATCTGACATTGCAAAACGTACAAAGTGAAAGAGAACCCTGACTCACTGCATTCGCATTGTTAGGAGATATAAATTACAGTCAGCTTCCTGCCAGATTAAGGTTTCTTTTTTCTTTCGACTGATCCTGTGTCTTCTTCTTATCTGAGGAATTGTTAAAATGGAACATCGTGTCAGATTTAGCTTGCGCCATTCCTCTCAAAAAAAATAGTGGCGCTAAATATGTTTCTTTTTAAACTTTTCTGATTATTAAATATTCGTTGCTATGCTCTCTTCTTAGAAAATCCTAAATATGAGAAGAGAAACATCAATATTGATAGAGTTGTTAGCAATAACATGAGTTGCAAAAATTCTTGGACACCCTGTAGTCTTAAGAATCTTTTAGCACTGCAAGCTTAAATAATAAGAAAAGGTCATGAAAGAGAGTTCAATGAGTAGATATCACATAGAGCTGATCAAATATATCATTAGAATTTTAAATAAAAGAAAAAGGTCATCATCAAGTTTAAGTCGAAACGTAGAGGTCACTTTTAGGTCATCAATTTTATCACTAGAAATAGTTGGGGATATAAAATAATGAAGAAAAACACATAGATTTCATATAGAATAAGTGGGTGGGTATGATGCCTTTTCTGGGCTCTAGGACAACAGCAGCTGACAACTGCCTTTCGGACAAATAATTATTTGTACAAATAACAATTCTATATTATAATTTTATATTGCTCTTGTAACTGAATCTTTCTTGGGTTGAGTTTAATGTGAAGCATATTATTTTTTTAACATAAAATGTAATATAATAATGTCAATAATATTGTACACTAATAATCAAATTTTATTATATTTAACATCATATTACAAATACTTCCAGATTGATCATTCATTGGAATTATAATACACAGAGAGAAATGTATAACCTTATTTAGCTGATTTGACTAAATCTGATTTACACATACAGATTCTCTGATTTATCATTATGTGCTACATTTCCATTTCAGTTGCTGCATAAGGTGATTATCTGATTTAACGCTTGCTATTTCATCACTATGCAGCTAAATGTTTGAGCTCTGCATTGAGATTTGTGGTTAATCAGATCAAAATCTCTTCTGAATAAATACTAATTAGTAATCAGATCTGTTTACCGGGTGACGCCATTACTGTTTTAGATGTCATTGTGTGTGTACATGTTTGAAAATTATATTGTGATAAATACTTATATAGCCTAGACTAAGTGAATTTAACTAGCTGATAAGTAGGTTAAGATACCTGACAAGCAGTTATAATATAATTTTAGGTATCTAGGTAGTATTTGGCATTGAATGGTGAGCACTGAATCATACTAACAAAGAAATTAGTGAGACATATAAATTTGACAGCTTCTAAAACACAGAACCTATGTTCTATTTAACTTGAGGTGATTTTAAATTTGTAGTACCTACATAACAAAATTAATATGGCAATAGTGACATATTTATAATTTTATATTATGTTATACCTAGCATATTGACTTAAATAACCATTACCTATATAACTGCTCCATAATCAATACCTATCAATTTGACTGTAGAATTTAAAATATACCAAACTACCTTGGTACTACCTAACTTTCTGCAGAATAGGTATCGAACAATTTTCTGCCAAAATTCTGAAACAAATCTGACTCTTTCTGAAGCCTACAGCTACTAGGTACCTGAGGCTAATTAGACAGAGTGAATCTTTCTTGAAATTCCAATATATAAGTATCTAGTATGAAGAACCAAAATGGATATTTTATCATTCCTAATCCAATATTCCCTTTAATTTCCAAATATTGAAATACTAATTATGAAAATATACTGATTTTATGAGACAAATTAATTTAGCCAAGTTTTCATAGTTAGTTTTGTAAATTTGTGGTTAAGTAGGTATGTGAGGGAATGCTCGCCAATAAATATGAAAGGACTTTAGACTCCTGTAGAGAAAGGAAAAATTGAAAATATTAAATTTGTTGTGTTTTTTTTTCTAATTTTTCCTATGCTACAAAGTTGTTGCTAATCTATTAAAAGAAAATTGAAGACTGGCAAGTACTTTGTATATTGTGTATATGATACGTATGTATACATTAAAACAATAGTTTTTTTGAGTATGTTCTATTCTCAAAACGTGAAATTGAATTTTAATGAACTTTCATTTTGTTCTACTCTAATAAGTGTAACTTGATCATTTGCAATAGGTATAGGTAGGTATCGATGCCGTTTTTCTTTTCTAACTACAACACCCAGTACCACACTTGCCAACCTCTTGATTAGACCCTCTTAAAATTATTTCTGTTTTTTTTTTAAATCTGCAGAAAAATCCTGTGAAGGTCGATACTTAGTGTCTCAATTACCTGGTCCTGCTTGTGGAAGAGCCATGAACGAACCAGTCTTTTGCTCTGAGGGGTCGAAATACTATAAATATGCAGTTTCACAGACTCAGTTTACTAAAGTAGAAGATTGGACAAAAAGCGAAGGTGTAGAAACTGTTGAGGATTGTGGCACTTCAGCGGCTTCAGCAGGTTTGTATTATATATTTTTTTAAATCAATTCGAGTTATTAAAATGTTATCTTCAATTTCGAGTATCTTTCACTTTCTTTAAACCACAACAGGGAATACGATGTTCCAGTTTAAAGAAAATGTATGTTACGTTTCAAATTCAATCTACAGTCGTCTTAATGAATCTTGCAATGACGAAACGGCAAGTGTTGTATTCATGGTTGAGCCACCAGGTAAGATAAATCGTGTAAACAACTTAATGCGATATTTAAGATCAGTTCAGCCTCACCCACGCCTTCATATGTGAAGAAAATATAGATAAACAGGGTGTCCTAGAATAATAATAATTGTAACCCGTGTTTGTGCTAATAGCTCTGCCATTATTGATGTTAGATTTCTAATATTTTTAATTTCTAAAGATGAAACCACACCAACGAATAAATAATAATCAGACAAATTCATGACAATAGTGTACAAAGTATTTAGCGCCATTACTTATTTGGAGACGATCGGTGCAAACCAAATATCACATGAAGCGATCCACGTCAACAATTATCTCCAGAAAGCATAATTTATCATTGGGTTCACAAATTTGAAGCCACAGGATAAGACAAACATCGACAATAAGGCAGACCCATTACCAATCTGGCAGGATTTCTCCTGACAGGTGTGAATGCGGTGAGAGATTCTGTTGGCAGGAGTTCGAGAAAGACCCTTAGGCGATGAAGCTAAGAGCTGAGTATTTCACGTTCATCAGTGAAAAGAATTTCATTCAAGGATTTCCATCTTTATCCATACAGGCACGATGATGCCAATCGAGTTTTCTAACCACTTTGAAGCTACGTACATTGGAATAAAACAGGGAAGACTAAACCAACGTGAAAATACGTTTTATTCAATTGATTTTTGAAGTGTTCAAGAAATAGAATCCTAATATTTGGTAGAAGAGTTAACCCCAACTTAGGGAATTCAAACAAAGAGAGGTGACACACAGCATGATAGGCCAAAATATTGAGATATCGTCGAACAAATACAGGGTGGCACAAAAAAAGGAAACCCATTTTCAAACTAGTTTATTTTACAAACTATCAATGCTAAATTTTTTCTAAAAACACAGTTTTATTCGTTTTCTTTTTTTGCATCTATCATGATAAACTATTATATAAGTTGCGACAAAAATTAAACATCCTACAGCGAATTTTAAAAAAGTAAATAAAAAGGGCTTGCGCGAGCACGAAATACAATATGAAAAAAATCATAAGAGTATATTTCATTTAAATATGGATGTAAAAACATTAAATTCTACTATTTTTCGTAAAAAATAAGATAAAATAAAACAAATAATTACCATATGAAAGTTGGTCTTGGAGGTAAAATTGATATATTTATAAAAATCAGTTCGCCGTTAATTTGAATCTCCTATTCGAAACCCTCAAAATGCAGTTTTCTAAAGAACAAAGAGTTTTTGTTGTGACAAATTTTTTAAACACTGGAAGTTTTACGCAGGTTCAACCACATTTTGAACAACACTTTCTGGAAAGATTTCCATCAACTATAAAACCATATTGACGAATGTTAATAAGTTCAAAACGGAAGAAACCACTTTAAATTTGAACAAAAAGTTATGTCTCAGGAGGAAAGAATGGATACATCAAAACATTAATCTTTTTCAGCATATTAAGAATACAAAAATGTAAATCAGAAGGTAAAGATTAGGGTGGACGGACAACTGCCATGCGGACAACTGCCATGCGGGCAACTGCCATGCGGACAACTGCCATGCGGATAACTGCCATGTGGGCAACCGCCATAGTGGACAACTGCCATGCGATAAACTGCCATGCGGACAACTGCCATGCAATATATTATAATTTTATTTTGGGTGAATTGTAATGCACTTGTAAACCTAGCATTTTTGCAATTAATTTAATATGAAGAATATTATTATTTTAACCTAAACTTTTAGTATAATATTAATCGTATAGTCCGAAATTGTGCATAAAGAAGTATAAAAATTAATATTGACGGAAGATTCAGAATTTAAAGTTGAAGTATACTAAATTCATTTCTTTTTTATATCATATTTAACCCATTTAGCCCCTTAAACAATCAAATGGTTGACAAGAAGTGGAAAATCTATAGATGCAAAACTTTCTTTCCGAACATTTCAAAATACAAAGAATAGTACAAACACAAGCTTTACAGGTTAAAATTTCCAGTGAGTGTGATTTTGCATTTTACTATTTAAGAATATTTGTTGGGTTAATTAATACTTTTATTTGTAAAAAAAAACTTTTCTGCTAGTTTCAGGATTAGAATCTGAAATAGTATTTATCTTATTTCTATGTTAAAAAAATTCTTACTAAGAACACTTTACTCAGTAATTTTGAAATTTGAATTTGTTTTTTATAGTTTCTTTGTTTCTAGCTCCAACCGATCAGGAACATGTCTTATAAATATTTGAAAAGTGTCAAAATATGAAAATAATATTACTGAAATATGTTCTATTAAACATATTAATTAACTCATATATGCCTAGTGTTGTGTGAAAGCAACTCTAAAATAGTAAGATGCAAAACCACACTCACTGAAAATTTTAACCTGTAAAGTTTATGTTTGTTCTATTCTCTGTATTCCGAAATGTTTGAAAAAAAGTTTTGTATCTATAGATTTCAATTTTTGTGTCAACCATTTGATCCCTTAAGGCGTAAAATGTGAAAGAAAATGATTGTAACAAAGAAAGAAATTTGGTATTACTTCAGTATTAATTTCAATGCTTCTTCATTCACAATTTCTTACTATACAATTAACATTTTTATACTAAAATTTTAGGTTAAAATAATATTATTCTTCACATTAAATTAATTCCAAGAAATGTTAGGTTTACAAGTGCATTACAATTCACCCAAAATAAAATTATAATATAATGCATGGCAGTTGTCCACATGGCAGTGTGTCGCATGGCAGTTGTCCGCATGGCAGTTGTCCGCATGGCAGTTGTCCGCATGGCAGTTGTCCTAGAGCCAAAGATTAGATATCATTTAAGAGACATTTTGCCGAATTGTTAAACATGATTTAAGATATTATTCTTTGAAGAAGCATGAGAAGATCGTAAGCTTGAGAAGATCGTAAGCTTGAGAAGATTTAAGCATGAGAAGATTTTAAGCATGAGAAGATTTTAAGCATGAGAAGATCGTAAGCTTGAGAAGATCGTATTCAAACTCTTAAAACTGATTTACTGCACAGTCTAAATAATTTTGCAAAATGGTTTCTGCAAGAAAGTGCACATTTTGTAGAAAATATCGTGATTGGTGATGAAGATGTATTTCCATGATTGAAAGAGTCAATAAAAAAACGTTAATTGAATGTAATCAGAGCTTAACAAAGTTAATCTCATTCAGTGAAAGGGTTAATAATTTATATTGGGTTTAAAATTGTTACTTATTTAGAATAATCAATAATTTCAGAGTGTTATAATTTTGCATAAATTGATTGCTTTCTGATCTCTTTGCAGAAAAACATTAATTGCCAGTTCTAATCTAATTTTGACTAGTTTAAATTTTAAAATTTAAAATTTTTGCTTTAATAGCATTAAAAGAGCTTCAAGAGACGAGAGTAAGAAGACTTTTTCTTCAAGAGTGAAATAATTTTCTGTTTGTCCGCTTTCGTGCAACTGTTTTTTTTTTCAATTGTTAGTTATCTTGGAACTGGTTTGTTAGTTTTGTTAGTTTGTTTGTTTACTATCTTGGAACTGTTTATTTGTTTGCTATCATGCAACCGTATTTATTTGTTTGCTATCATGCAACCGTATTTATTTGTTTGCTAAACCGTATTTTTTTGTTTGCTATCATGCAACCGTAATTTTTTGCTTTTTTTGTTTGCTATCATGCCACCGTAATTTTGAATTTATCCTCTAAACCTATTATAAGACTGTTTTGTGGCTTGCAGTCATATATTTTCTATTTTTTTTCATATTTAATGTTTATAAATTTATATCAGTTTTCAATGATAAGTTATGAACATAAAGTTGATTCAAAATTCAAATTGATTCTGTAACTGTGCTTATCTTGAACGCGTTAATTTTCTTTTCAGATTTAAGATATTTAATATAATGTCAAAAAATCTTAACTCTGATATTGATGAAGGTCCTCTTGCCAAAAAAAAAAAAAGAAGTGATGTATGTTTTTTTTAAATATCTGCGAAACTACTCCGGAATTGCCTACAGCTACAGCAGTGAATCTCTCAAGCCCTTGCACCTCTAAAGATAATTCATCTCATTACTTCAAGAAACCTAGAAGCCCAGTGAGTGACAGAGAATTTTTAACTCAGGTTACAAAAAGTTTATCCAACCAGGTGGAAAATCCTGTCCCTTCAACGTCCAAAAAATCGAGAGTCCATAATCTAAAACGGGTAGAGAAACTCACACCGACAGAAGGAATCTGTTAACAAACAGGGAAAAGATTCTGTAAGAGCTGTAACTAAAGCTGCATCAAAATTTCATCCGGTTAAGAGCCGACGAAAGAAGTTTCTGATCAGAATGACGAAGAGTCCGATACTGCTTCATTGAAGAAAGAGGTAAAACAACTCAATCGAAAGATTGAAATGCTCACGGATCTCGTCATGAGCAAGTTTCAACAAACCAACAATGCCCCTGTCGGCATTGCCCTTTGACCGACAAAGAATGGTGTCGAGCTTTTGACGACTTTCTTGCTGTATACACGAAGAAGTTTCGAAACGAGATACATGACCTCATTTCCTACGGACAATTTATTAAACAACTAATGAATTGTGGACACAATTGGGTGTGGTATGATACCCAATTCAGAAAGGATAGAGAGTTCTCCCTGTGTAAATGGACCACCTTGCGTGTCAATCTTAACTTTACAGCTACGAACACCGCCTCAACTTCAAATCAGAGATCCGTCGCAGTGCCAACTTCAACTTCGTCATACATATCAAAAGGGTACTGTTTTGCCTACCATACTAGAAATAAGAATTACTACAATCAAATGTGCCAGTGGTCGCACAGTTGCCCACACTGTTCTAATATACATCCTTCTTTCTTCTCTTGCAATAGAGAGAGGCTTCCTCAGCATATGCAATCACCAAAGGGTGTCAACAATAATCTGACTGAAATCAGATCTAACATGAACAGGTTACAACCGAATGATCAAAGAAATTTTTCTAACGACAAGAATTATTTGCAAAACTAATTTTAGTAAGCCACCAACCCCTTTTACCAACTCCAATCAACCCAAGTTTGTTGGAACATCTGCTGGACCAATTCAAAAATAAAGACTACATCCTGAATGGCTTCAAACTAGGTTTTTATTTGAATTTCAGGGGTGATGAATGTTCTCTATTCTCTACTAATAGTAAATCTGTAGTCAACAATCCCGATATCGTTCATGAGATGTTACTTAATGAATTATCTTTATCTAGAATTGAGGGCCCGTTTTCTAGTGTACCGTTTGATCTTTTTAAGGTATCACCGTTAGCTTTGAGAGAAAAACGTAATATTGGAAAATTCAGATTAATTCATAACCTCTCTTTCCCTTATGACGATTCTTCGGTTAATTTCAATATTACTGAATCTGATTAGACGGTTAAATATGCATCACTCACGACAGCTATTAATAGACTAATTCAAGTAAATAATCCTTTTTCCTAGCAAAAACAGACATTGCAGAGGCATTCCAGTTGATACCACTTCATCCCTCACAATATCATTTAACTGGTTTCTTTCATTTTGGGTACTATTTCGATAAATGTCTTCCGCGAGGCTGTTCCTCATTTTGTCAAATTTTTGAACTTTTTTCTGATTCACTCCTCTGGATTATTAAACATCATTTCAAAATTTGCTCTGCTGTAAAAGTTTTAGACGACTTTCTCTTCGTTTCGGATTCTCGTGAAAAATGTCAGTCAAATCATACAAACTTCTCAAATCTTTGCAAAACAATCGGGGTCCCGCTAGCGAAACATAAAACTGAAGGTCCTTCTCAGTGTATTACATTTCTAGGAATAGAGCTAGACACAGTGTCAATGACGGCTGAGCTTCCTTTGGATAAATTAAAGAAATACAAAGAAACTATTAATTATATGCTGTCAGAAGAGAAATGCACTTTAAGAGAGTTTAAATCTTTGATAGGTATGCTTCAGTTTTCAACTTCAGTTATACCTATTGGTAAATGTTTTCTCAGACGATTATATGATGCAACTATCGGCATCAATAAACCTTATTACAAATTTAGACTAAATAAGATGATCAAAGACGACTCATATTTCTGGCTCATATTTCTGGAATATTATGACGGTATTACATTAATTAGCCACATGACTCTTTTGTCCTCTAACGAGCTTCATATGTATTCTGATAGTTGTAAAACAGGTTACGGTGCAACTTTTGAATCTAATTTTCTTTTAGATTCATTTCCCGAATCCTGGCAAAATTTGAGCATACATGTATTAGAATTGTATCCTGTTTTTTTATTAGTTTAAATATTTTCAAAACCACTCAGAGACAAAAGGATAGTATTTCATTGTGATAACATCTCTATTGTTTCTATCATTAATAAAAAACCTCAAAATGCAAACTTATTATGAAACGTATACGACCTATGATACTTAGTTTCTTGATAAACAATATTTTCCTCAAGGCATTGCACATACCAGGTTGTACCAATGTTTTATGTGATGCTCTCTGCCGATCCCAGGTGAACTCAAATTTGCTAAAATTGCATGGGATGAATTCCTCGCCAGTAATCATCCCAAACCATTTGAGGCCACAGAATATCAATCTGACATGAGTTTTCTCCTCTCGTGTTCTCTGAAACGTTCTACTCTTCAAAGTTATAGATCGATATTCAAAAGTTTCAATGACTTTCATGCCTATTCATCTAATTCTGGGTTTCAGAGTTTTCCTTCCCCCATGATCTCCATCGCTAAATACATCGTTCATTTATGGAGATAAGGCTATCGTTATTCAACTATCAGAACGCATGTATCGGCTTTATCCTATATGTACAAAATTAATGATTTATACGATCCAACTAGTTCTTTTCTTGTAAAACAATTATTGAAAGGAGCCGAGAATAAATGCAAGAAAGCTGCTCCTAGTCTGCTTCCCGTGTCTGAACATCTAGTTCACAAGATGTGACAAAGCTATCTCTTTTTCTTCATAATAAATATGATCTAGCCTTATATAAAGCTCTGTTCTTACTGTCATATTATTGCTGTTTACGTGCAGGTGAAGCTGTTACCTCTAACATTGACAGACACACACTACTATTTGATCAATTTTCATATGTTGAAAGTAACAGAAGCCTGAATATTAAGTTCAACTCTTACAAACACAATGAGGATGATGAAACGTTGTACAAACTTCAATCCCGTATTCATGGAAGGAAATAGGAAACCAATCACCAGAATAATATTAAGCAAAGTCATGAAACAATGTATTTCTCTCTGTGGTCTTCAGAATCTAAGGTACAACACTCACTCATTTCGAATTGGTAGGGCAACGGATTTGGCAGAGCAAGGAGTGGATTTCGAGACTATACGGAAGAGTGGTTGATGGTCCAGTGATGCGTATCTCAAGTATATCAGACAAAATATCTTCACTTTCCCTTCTGCTTGAATTTTTTTTTCTCTTCGAAATGACTGTGGCAGTTTTGTTAGACTCCCTAGTATTCGTGATGTTCTTCTAATTTTGATTATTGTTTTTCTCAATTATATAAATTGAATTATTCCCTAAACTTTAGGTTTTCTCTGTTCTTTTGAATTTATAACTGTAAATGAAAAGTCTTAGTAACAATCTTTCAATTCATTATACTTGTAATACAACTTAAAATTTTCTTATTAAATTAAATTACTAAACCCAATACCAATTCATTTTACCCTGTCACTAAAAATTGTAGGATTTAATTATATTTTTACTACTACCAAATGGAAATAAATTATCCCTATTATGAAATTTGTGTATTTCGTGCTCGCGCAAGCCCTTTAAATTTACTTTTTTTAATTCGCTGTAGGATGTTCAACTTTTGTAGTAACTTGTAACAAATGGTTTATCATGATAGATGCAGAAAAGTAAACGAATGAAACTATGTTTTGAGAAATTTTTTAGCTTTGATAGTTTGTAAAATAAACTAGTTTAAAAATGTTTTTTTTTTGCGCCACCTTGTATAAAGCTAAAATTCCAATCCACTTCGAATGAAACAGAATTTTTTGACAAATATTGCATTGCTGAAGATGTTCAGCTATTCAATTTAAATATTTGTTCGAGTTCTTTTTTTCTTTTTAATTATAGATAACATAACATATTAGCTACATAGCAGAATACATTTTTCATCAACAGTTATAACTGCTGAATATATGTGTTATTTTCATATAACCAGATTTTATGCGACTGCAATTATCAAAGAAAACGGATGAATTTTCATAAAGTTTCAAAAATTGACTTGTTCTACCTCTAAATATTGTTCAAAGGTCTTAGGATATCGTCTGAGTTATTTCTTCATGGGTACAAAATATTTAAAAATGGCCATCTGAAAATAAAATCTTTGACTTTTTATTATCACCCTAATGATAATTGTCACTGGGGTGGAATTCACCGTGGTGGAATATACCTGAGGTGGAATATACCGGAGTGGAATATACCGGAATGGAATATACCGGAGTGGAATATACCTGGGGTGGAATATACCTAGAACCCTTAGTATCAGGACTCACTTAGGACGATCATGACACACTTAGGATTGACAGGAAACCCATAGTATCAACAGGACACCATATAGTATCAACAGGACACTTTTATGATCAACAGGACACACTTATGATCAACAGGACACACTTATGATCAACAGGACACATTTAGGATCAAGAGGACACACATATAGCAATAGGTAACGCATAGGAATATAAAAGACTCATAGAAACAAGGAGAAACCTGAAAACAATATAAAACACTTGATTTTGTCACAGATAAATAGAAAGTAGAAATATTCTAGAGAATTAATGTAGTTAGAATTAGCTGTAGTTAATAACAAATTTCCTAATTTTGTCTCATATTTTAATATTTAATGGGTTGTTAATTAATATTAATAAACTTTAGGATAAATAGCTTAAATAGAAAGACGGTATCAAACATACAACCATTGGTCATGAAATTCATTTTCAGGTCCAGGATGTCTAAATATTTGATGTCTAAATACCATATTTGTCTAAAATATGGCACAAAAACACACATAAATTGCATTATTTCATTGTATACATTCCATAAACGCACTTAGCAAACCAGTTTTCATTCTCAATTGATGTTACTGAATTTAATCACTAGAAATATATATGGTTTAAACAACATTAATAATTATAGAACGTTTTTCCTATATCTACAGAAAATTCCTGTCATGGTGAATACTTAATGATAGATGACTCAACAACCTTGATTGGATCTCTGTGTGATAGCTCACCCAACTTAGAAATACAATGCGGTAATGGAGTGCTTACTACTTGTGAGTACCAGAAAGATTTGCACAAAGTCACCCATCCCACTTGTCCTAAGACCATTCATACGACTTTTTTTCGAAAATTTGAAGAATTATTTGACAGGTTGAAATTTCCATCATATTTTAAGTTCCAAAATATTGGATATTAGATAAAAGCTAATTGAAGGATGGGGGCGGGGAACATATTGAAGCTTGACAGCGTGATTTTTTCTGTCTGTCTCTCAAAATAATACGCTATTCATAATAGGTATAAAAAACATGTTATTTATAAAGATGTATGGTTTATAGATCCTTCAAGGAGTGATGGCTAACGTACACGCTCAAGATATCCATTGAATATATATAAAAAATACATCTAGAGGGGCCCATTTTACCATCAAAATAGTGTCAAAAATCGATTTGAATCGAAAATTTTGATGGATCAAATCCGTTGGTGGTGGTATAGATGGACTTTTGGGGGTACGGTAAAGAGCCCCCCCCGGTCATGAGCCCCCCGGTCACGAGCCCCCCCCCCTCCCTGTTTATTTAATCCATATTTACCTAGTTAAACAAATGAAGAACTACTTAGATAGAAATAACTGAGAGTTGCTTATGTAGTTTGTTGTATCCGTTAGTTTGTTGTACTGCACACTTCATGATTGTTTAATGACCTGGCAGGGGGTTTCGGGGGGCGGCACGCCCCCCGATATACATATATCTTATGTCTAATCAGTCATGAATTACAAAAGTGTCAATAAGGATTAAATAATATAGGTAAATAAGGATTTAAAAACAGGGGGGGTCGTGACCGGGGGGGCTAATGACCGGAGGGGCTCTTGACCGGGGGGCTTATGACCTAGGGGGTCTCATGACCGGGGGGGCTTATGACCGGGGGGCTCTTGACCGGCTTATGACCTACACCCGGACTTTTGACAGTGTCTTTTTCCAATATCATGCAATTGCTCCACAAGGCCAAGAGTAACAGAAATTGACGGAGAAAACGCATTTATCTGAGTGAGTGTAAGATTTTTAGGCCCCTTTTAACCCAAATCAGACTGACAAGATTTAGATCACTAAAAGACTGAGTTCGTAGGATTTGATACACACCAGTGGCTTGAATTGTATGATTTTTTGTCAATTCGTAGCTTTTATCATATAAATGTACCGTGCAAAACATCATATACACACAATTGATAGGAACAAAGTTAATACATTAAATGTGTTCTGTATGAACTGTGTACGTTACATTTGCAGTGGGGTGAAATTGGGGGTAAACACGAGGCACTTGCGCGTTGTCATATCTAGAGGCAACGCATATTTTTTCCCGTGGAATCCTCCCCGTGGATTGTAAATTTCTAGATTTAAATTGGTAAATTGTCAATAAAGTACAAAATGCAAGATGCAACTTTCATAAATATAAATCTTTTCAAAGTAACTTTAATACATTAAAGTTAGATTTTTAGTGTAAGTTTAACATACTTTAACAAGTTTTATTTAACCATAATAACCACGAAATTGAAAATAGAAAGAAATTTAATTTACTTAAAATAATTACGGCACCTCATATAAATTTAATCGTTTTATATTTTAACAATAGTTTAGCTTAAAATATCATAACTTTCTATATTTAACTGTTTTTGCAATTCACTTAAGGCTTTCTTCACATGTACAGTACTTCGAAACGAGCTATGAGTGTATGTTTATTAAAATGTTTAATGATTAATATCTTCATAGTTTTCATGTCTTACATTTATTATATCTAATAATTAAATATTTTCCCGTGAACTTTCTATTATCGACGCAATTGTGAAGGCGATAGATCAACAGTTGTCCTAATAGAGCAAACTTCAGAAACCGACAGATTAAAATTGAATGAATCTTCATCTTACTTTTTCAAGTCGTATAACAAACAGAAATTTTAAGAACCACAGACAGTCTGTTACCTTTAATTTTTTCCTGTTATGAGAAAATTAATATTTCAATTGATATCAATGATATCTCAGTTAAAATAAATACCATTTATTACAGCTGTTAAACTATAAACTATAAAGATTATATAGTTTGTTTCTTGAATTATCGAATATGTAGATTTATTAGTAATAAAGTTAATCTTGCTTTTTTAATTATTGTGATAAATAAATTCTGTAAAACTGACAGAATATATGTATAGCAGTTAAATTAAAGGATGTTCTGGAATTATTTTTAATAAATTCAAATTCATTTAATTTTCAATTTCGTGACTATTTAACATTGGTTAAATAAAACTTGTTGTAGTACAATAAGTTGAAGTTACATTAACAAAATTTGTTTTTATGTTAATTGAATCTCACATTTTAAACATTTAATTACCAAATAATAATTTAAACCTATAACTTTATAATCAGCGGTGAAAATTCCGCCTGGCAATATTCATTGAACCGAAAAATTTTGGTACCATCATAGGTTTTAGAATATGTATTGTACTATTTAGACTTTAGAGGCTGTCATATATATCAGTTCTTCTATTTTTTATACTATGATTGGGGAGAAATGGGTGAGTTCGTACATTTTTCCTTTCAAGGCTTATTGAATCTTAACACTTCAGGATACAAGTTCGTTCAAACTCATAATCGAATCTATAGGTATTCAACTATTTATAACTACAAACTGAATTAGTTAAAACCTTATGGTTCTCTTTGAATATCGATTTTAATGTGATGTATTCGTGTGTACGAACTCACCCGGAAGTGCGGGTGAGATCGTACACGCAGAGTATCTCACCGTACAGTACTAAAAAAGGAGGAAAAAGGAAAATTCAGTAAGAATTTCGTATATTGAATGGAAAATATTATGGAAGCTTTGAATGCTCTATCCTTAAAATTGACTAAAATCGAGATAACAAAAAAATCACAAAAGCCTTCACATCGATGTCTTCCGAACTAGATTATAGAGCGTCAATTTCCATCGTAAGTATACGCTTTGTCACTGGTGAATTTGAGTATTTCGTTGTTGAAATTTGTTTCTCTTTCTGTAATTCTTTTTCTACGGTATCAATTGTTATCATTGCCCTTATGGGTTATCTGTCTCTGCTGTTGCACTTTCTAGGAGAAGCCTTTGCGAATGGCCGATTGTTTTTAAAAGATGTTCCTAAAAATGAAACATTTGATCAAGAGGGTGTTGGATTTGGAGCTTACCTGCAATATTAACAGTACCACTTTAATATACTTGCATACACACAAGTAATCACTGCATATATTTACTATCACAATCTCGTCGCCAATTTGGATTTGGAGCTTACCTGCAATATTAACAGTACCACTTTAATATTAAACAAAACATTAAACATCTTTATTGAACTAAAAGTTTACAACATATACAAGAGAATATTATAATAACTAAACAAAAAAAATAATGAACAAAGAACACTAACAAATTCACGTTCAAGCCCGTATATAAGTATAAAAAATACTTTTTGGGCAATAATAAAAAAATATATCTATTTAATTACAAATATCTCTATCCACAGTAATTAAACAAAGATGCAGACTACCTTCGTGATGATAAAAACTAAACATACAAATTTCAAGGTAAAAAAGAAACAGCTATGAATATCTAGACAAAAGTTCATTTTTAAATTTAGATTTAAACAAGGAAAGAGACTCTGAATTGCGAATATTAACTGGTATATTATTCCAAATAGTTGGACCATTATAACTAATAGATCGCTGGGTGGTTGAAAGGTGTTGAAATTGAGGTTCAATGTAATAACTACTGGAAGAAATTGAAAAGGTAGGGTTAGCACTATTAAGATTTTTATACATATATTGACCTATCAAAAATTTATGCAAATCAAATAATTTCAGTATCTTAGTTCTAAAGAACAATGGGGAAGTATGACTGAGATAAGAACTTTTAGTAATTATTCAAATTATTTCCTTTTGTATGAGAAATAACCTATCTAAGTAGGAAACGGGTGCAGAACCCCAAACAATATTACAATAGATCAAGTAAGGATATACAAATGCATAATAAAGATTAATAAAGGACTTCTCAGTTAGAACATCACACAATTTGAAGAAGATGCCAACAGTTTTAGACAACTTACGGACTATCGAGTCAATATGGGAATCGAACTTCAGACCACAATCGATATTCACTCCCAGAAAAATACCAACAGCAAGAAAATTGACCTGGTCATCATTCATAACAATAATTGGATCAACAACTTCAGCTCTTATATTCGAAAAGTGCATGGCGAAAGTCTTTGACACATTTAGAGTGAGTCTATTAGCTCGACACCCGTCCTCCACCCTGGCCAATTGCCCCTCAAAAGCAGTGATAAGGTGTGGAAAACTTTTATTGGAACCAAGGAGAGTCGTATCATCCGCGAATAAAATGCTGGTAAATTGAGGAAAAACATTAGGTAAATCATTTATATATATATTATAAATAAAAGAGGTCCCAAAATGGATCCCTGGGGAACACCTATGTTGGACAAACACTCCTCAGACTTGCAATCTCCCACACGGACAACACCAGTGCGGTTTGAGAGGTAACTTCTGTGCCAGTCAAGTGGGAGACCACGCACACCATATTTATATAGTTTATCGCACTAAATACCAACATTCACTGTATCAAATGCCTTCTTGAGGTCGATAAAGACCCCAACCGCATGCATCTTAGAATTCAATGAACCATATACAAAATCACACAATTTTACCAGCGCATCGACTGTTGATTTACCTTTCTGGAACCCAAATTGATGAGGGGAGATTATTGACTGTTTACCAAAATATAAAGACAATCGATTATGCATACAATGCTCTATGACCTAGCTAAATATTGGAAGTAATGATATATGTCGGCAGTTAGATTTATCTTTAGGGTTGCCATTTTTAAGAACAGGTACGATTTCAGCATGCTTATAACATTCCGGGAAAACACCCATGGAAAAGGATTTATTAATTATTGAAGACAATGGACAAGATATGTAGCTACGAATGTGCAAAAGCATCTTCACAGGAGCGACATTGATGTTAGATTTGGTTCTTTTCAATTTGAAAATTAGAGTTTTAACTTCATCAGGAGTAACTGGATCAATAAAAAAGGATGACTGAGAACTATGTGATTTGAACCCATTAGGATCAGTAGAGGTTGGTTCGATATTTCTATCCAAGCTACCGGCAATGCTCGAGAAAAACCCACTGAAAATACTAGCCTTTGCATCATCATTCACAAACTCGACATCATTTTCCATTAGCAAATCAATATTAGCCTAAAACTTCTCTAACTTTTTTCCACGTTTGACACAAGTCATCACTACACTTACTAAACATCCTCCTCTGATAGCTCTTCTTTGAAGAGCGGATTAAATTTGTCAGTCTATTTTTGAATATTTTATTCTGACCCTCACTCAAAATATCCAGTTTAAACAATTTAAAGTATTGAGCTTTTTGCTTAATTAACCTTAGTATGTCTGGAGTCAGCCAAGGCTTTTCTAATCGTTTAGTCGACACATACTTAGTTCTAATAGGGAAACTTTTTCAATAAACAGAATTAATGATGACATTAAACGAATTAGCCATGCAATCAACATCACCCAACAACACATCATTCCAATCAACAAGAGCAATGTTACTCTTAAATCTTTCCACAAATAAGTTCGAGTGGTCTCTGAATGTAATTTTAACCTTATCAACATCGTCATCTGAATGCAAAGGAATATTAACAAAAGTAGGCAGGTGGTCAGTTAAATCATAAGAAATAATACCCCCTAAGCAGTATAAGAAATTATTAACCCAAATGTGGTCAAGAAGTGAAGGTGAAGCCAAAGATCCCTCACATGGAAATCTTGTAGGTTTCGTTATTTTTGGTAAAAAACTAAGAGAATATAAATTATTACAAAAACTTCGAACTAGTGCAGAATTGGAATCAATAATATTCAGATTGAAATCACCAAGCAAAATAACTTTTCTATTATGCAACAAGTTGTCATTTAACAAATCCATAAGGGCATCAATGAAGTTATCCACCGTACCAGAGTGAGGCCTATAAATAGCCACTATGATAAGTTCTAGTCCTAATATCAACTACACATGACTCAATAGTGATAGTACTTACACACAATTTATCTATATACTTGCATACACACAAGTAATCACTGCATATATTTACTATCACAGGCTCGTTGCCAATTTACTGTTTAGGCTGAGGTTTAATAAAAGAAGAGTCAATCTTATTTAACTTGAATTAAAAAAGACAAAAGAAAGAACAACATTTCATGACATTTCAAAATTTGGAACAGACGCTCCCTTGCCTATGATTCAGTTTACAGGTATATTAGAAAGCAACATACTATGAATGGTATAAAAAGTGGAAACATAGTATGATGCTTAACAGTAACCATTATTCATTACTAACAATTAACAACAATGTAATATTTATACAATACATTAATTTTAATAATATATAACACCTTCCCCTTTAAAAAGTTACAAATTTAATTTTTCTTTTGGTACTCCAAGATTTTTTCTAGGAGGTAGCACTCTCATAACAATGTCATCTACAACACCATTCTCAGGACTACCAGAGTTAGGAGCACCCTCCTCGGAACTTTCCACAATTCTCCGCACAGCTTGTTTTCTATCGTCATTTCCTATATTAGTGGGTGCGACTAGTTCACTCAAATAATATGGATCATCTGCACTATCAGACTTGCGATCAGACTTGATATAAGATGATCCACATGTCGTTTGTGGATTTTACTGTCACCTTCAACCATATAGTGCAATTCACCCTCTTTACTTTTGACGATACCTCTAATCCATTTAGTACTACCTTTGGTATAACTACGCATCATCACATGAGATCCTACTTCAAAAGAAGGAACTGATTTACAATAATTTTCCTGCCTATTATTGTTTTTACAATCAATATGCTGAGAAAGGAAAGGTTTTAATAAATCTAAAGAATTACGTAACTGTCTCCTGTTCATCAAATATGAAGGAGAATAACCTGTCACAGAGTGTGGGGCAGAGCGGTAGGTTAATAGAAGTTACTTGGTGAAGGGTCAGTAATTTTAACAAAGGTTTTAAATATTTGAACGAAACGCTCAGCCTCACCGTTAGTCTCCGGGTGATAAGGGGCACTTTTAGTGTGTACAATACCACACTCCTTCATGAACATGGCAAACTCCTCAGAAACAAATTGGGGACCATTGTCACTTACCTCACGGACTTGAAATCCATTTCTGGCGAACAAATGCCTGAGAGCTTTAATTGTATTAAATGAATTAGTACTATTCATGGTTATTACTTCTGGCCACTTACTGTAAGCATCAATTACAATGAAAAATGTTTGGCCTCAAAAAGGACCAGCAAAATCTATATGAATACGACTCCATGGTCCCTGAGGAAATTTAGGTGCATTATATCTATGGCTTTGACAATTATAATAATTTGCAATTATAGTTTCAATTTCTAGATCCACTATGGGCCATCAAACGTAGTACCTAGCCAGTCCTTTAGTTTTAGTGATGCCCATATGGCCTTCATGTAACATATTAAATATTTTACCACGAAAGCAAGGAGGAACTACAACTCTATTTTCCATTAACAAAACTCCTTGATCAATGTTCAATTGATCCTGGACCTTCTTATAAGGGACGTAATCTGAACTTTCTGGGAAGTTAACTCCACTCTAGACACAATTGTGGACAACGCTTAAAATGTTATCCCTACTTGTAGCTTTAGCTATGTTGAGGGCAGAAACTGGAAATGGTATTGAATTAATGCTTAGAGTATTACCAAGTTCCTCTGTACTTTCGCAGTCGCTTAAAGAACCTTGCATCGGCAGTCGGGACAGTGCATTGGCATTTCCATTCTCTTTTGAGGATCTGAATTCTAGTTTATAGCTGTAAGCATTTAGAATTAGTGCCCAGCGCTGTAGCCGTGCTGCAACTAAGGTAGGTAACTTACTTTTTTCTCCAAATAATGCTAGTAGAGGTTTGTGGTCTGTGACCAATGTGAAAGTTGACTTACCATATAAATAATAATGGAAATGTTTAATGCCGAAAATTATTGCTAATGCCTCTTTATCAATTTGCGAGTAATTACGCTCTGCCTTTTGCAATGTCCTCGATGCATATGCGATAGGCCTTTCTTCTCCGTTAGGAAAAACATGAGGGATCACAGCTCCTATACCTACAGAGGAAGCATCGCAAGCTAATTTAAGAGTAAGATTATGTGAGAAATCTAGTCGAACATAATTCATCTTTTAAGTTATCAAAAGTTTCTTGACACGATACAGTCCAATTAAAAGGTTTATCCTTTTTAGTTAAATCATACAAAGGTGATGCTAAAGTTGCTAAATTGGGAACAAATTTTGCATAAAAAGTTACAAGCCCTAAGAAGCTTTTTAAATCATTTACATCAAGCGGAGTTTTAAATGCCTTGATGGCCCAGATTTTGCCATCGGTTTTAGGCACTCCACTTGCATCTATTCTTAATCCTAAATAAGCTACTGAGTCTACAGCAAAAGTACATTTATCTCTATTAATATGCATATGATTATCCTGCAAAATCCTAAGTACGGTTTTAACTCTAGCATTATGAGTGCTCTCATCTGGATCTGCAATAAGAATATACTCTACAAAACAAAATGTTCCAGGGAAATTTCTGAATAAATCATTACTGTACGATGCCACAAAGCAGGACTACTGGCTATTCCAAAAGGAAGCCTCTCAACTCGAAATAACCCATTTGTTGTATATACTGTGCACATCGTTTTACTATCATCATCCATCTCCAACTGGTTAAAGGCATTTTTTAAATCAATTTTTGAAAACATCTGATTACCACTAAGCTTTGAAAAAACTACTTCAGTTGTTGGCAAAGGATGATGAGAAATCTCTAATTGAGGATTTACTGTAATTGTATAATCCCCACATAATCTTACAGAACCTGGTTTAGGAGCGGGTACAATTGGTGTTGCCCTCTCCGATTCAGTAACGGGTGTCTAAAAACCCTTTTCTACTAATTTATCTATCTCTGCATCAACTAGTGGTTGAATGGCAAGAGGAACTGAACGAGGAGGAAAAAATTTAGGAACAACATTCTCTCTAGTAACCAGATGTGCCTTTCTTTTAAGAACTTTATCATTAGGGTTGTCCTGGAAAACATTTGCGTACTCATTAATAATGGAATTTAAATCCTGATTTGTGTCAACAATATTTGCCTGTGCAGTAATATTATGATCTACCAGCAAACTATTCCAATCGACATGCTTCGAGTTTGTAATCCAAGCTTTTCCCAATAAAGCTTGTGAACCATCTGTTGTAATAAAAGCTTTTTCAGTGAAGAAATCTTCATTTCTATGTACTTTTACCAAACATTCACCAGCCGTTTTAATTATTGAACCATGATAATCTGTTAACAGAGCTGATGCTGGAATGGTAGCATTTAAAGATTTGAACATGTC
>CANNZV010003981.1:0-50128 GCA_947561585.1 Caprella mutica
CGCCTAAGTCCCTTAAATAATAAACACTATTGATTACTGTGCCCCTTGCACTCAATAACAGTATTGCACTTCTCTCACTCACTGGAAAAGAGTTGTCTTGTCAGTTGAGACAGCTCTGTACCTAGGGTGTGATTGTTTTTTTTTGAGGATTAGTGCCTTACATGTTAGTTAGATTAGTTGAAGATATGTCAGTTTAGAACTAGCTACAGTGAGAAAAAGTTGTGGTCGAAAAAGCTAGCTGTTTTTCGCACATTCTAACTTTATTTATTTTGGTATATGATCAAAATGGAAGTTAAAGTGAAAATTCATTTTGTACAAAATTGTTCTCATTTTTTCATCATAACTTTATAAAAAAGTATCTTTTGTGAAACAACCATCAAACAGTTAAAATAAAGTGCACAGTGAACAGTAAAACAACCACCTATAAATGTAAATAAAGTGCACAGTGAAGGGTTAAAACAACCAGCAATAGTTGTAAATAAAGTGCTCAGTGAAGGGTTAAAACAACCAGCAATAGTTGTAAATAAAGTGCACAGTGAAGGGTTAAAACAACCAGCAATAGTTGTAAATAAAGTGCACAGTGAAGGGTTAAAACAACCAGCAATAGTTGTAAATAAAGTGCTCAGTGAAGGGTTCAAACAACCACAAATATTTGTAAATAAAGTACACAGTGAACAGTTAAAACAACCAGCAATAGTTGTAAATAAAGTGCACAGTGAAGAGTTAAAACAGCCACCAATAGTTGTAAATAAAGTGCACAGTGAAGAGTTAAAACAACCACCAATAGTTGTAAATAAAGTGCACAGTGAAGAGTTAAAACAACCACCAATAGTTGTAAATAAAGTGCACAGTGAAGGGTTAAAACAACCACCAATAGTTGTAAATAAAGTGCACAGTGAAGAGTTAAAACAACCACCAATAGTTGTAAATAAAGTGCACAGTGAAGGGTTAAAACAACCACCAATAGTTGTAAATAGAGTACACAGTGAAGGGTTAAAACAACCACCAATAGTTGTAAATAAAGTGCTCAGTGAAGGGTTCAAACAACCACCAATAGTTGTAAATAAAGTGCACAGTGAAGGGTTAAAACAACCACCGATAGTTGTAAATAAAGTGCACAGTGAAGAGTTAAAACAACCACCAATAGTTGTAAATAAAGTGCACAGTGAAGGGTTAAAACAACCACCAATAGTTGTAAATAGAGTACACAGTGAAGGGTTAAAACAACCACCAATAGTTGTAAATAAAGTACACAGTGAAGGGTTAAAACAACCACCAATAGTTGTAAATAAAGTACACAGTGAAGGGTTAAAACAACCACCAATAGTTGTAAATAAAGTGCACAGTGAAGGGTTAAAACAACCACCAATAGTTGTAAATAAAGTACACAGTGATGGGTTAAAACAACCACCAATAGTTGTAAATAAAGTGCACAGTGAAGGGTTAAAACAACCACCAATAGTTGTAAATAAAGTGCACAGTGAAGGGTTAAAACAACCACCAATAGTTGTAAATAAAGTGCACAGTGAAGGGTTAAAACAACCACCAATAGTTGTAAATAAAGTGCACAGTGAAGGGTTAAAACAACCACCAATAGTTGTAAATAAAGTGCACAGTGAAGAGTTAAAACAACCACAAATAGTTGTAAATAAAGTGCACAGTGAAGAGTTAAAACAACCACCAATAGTTGTAAATAAAATGCACAGTGAAGAGTTCAAACAACCACCAATAGTTGTAAATAAAGTGCACAGTGAAGGGTTAAAACAACCACAAATAGTTGTAAATAAAGTGCACAGTGAAGAGTTCAAACAACCACCAATAGTTGTAAATAAAATGCACAGTGATGGGTACTCCAATAAGATACATTGCTCTCGCAAATTTCTGTTTCAAAGCTGTTTGTGCTGCCATCTAGGTTTCAAAGCGGTAAATAGAATTGAAATATAGTAAGGACATGGAGGTATGTTATGTGCGTGACGTCATAACAGCAACACTCTAAAATCATATTTAAAACAATTGAAGAAGGTAAAATTATAAAAACTGTTTATTAATTGTCTTAATAAAATACAGGAATAGATCCTTTCGTGTTATTCACACTGCACACCCTTTTTTTAATTTATGTGTGTTGCCTTGATGATGTCACGGTCACTAATCAATCTATTTGTGACAACAGCTCACAAAGCTTTACTCTTTAATACCTACCCTACTAGGAATACTATTATTGATAGGTAGCGACATTTTATTTAATTTGCTGCGACAATTGAGTGACTTGTACGTTACATAAGCAAGGGAACAGATTTAGAGAGAAAATTAGGGGTTTGGCAATTTAAATTACTGAATGGTTCAATTACTGCTTTTTATTATATCAATTAATAAACTGTTTTCATAATTATGTGCTCTTCAGTTGTCTTAAATATGATTTTAGAATGTTACTGTTAGGACGTCATGTTGCAAACAGTTTCGAAACAGAAATTTGTGAGAGTGGTGTATCTTATTGCAGTATAATATCTTTGGTTATATTATAGGCAGCTGAGGTATATCTTTTCACACCTCATTTACCATCACTTCATTCACTCCAATTTGTCTCGGGACAATCTTTGCGTAACGCGCCAGTCTATCGGTAGCGCTACCTCTGAACAGCGCTCGCAGTCGTGAATGCAGTCGCAATATTGCCGTGTTATTCAGTGTGCGGTGAATTCGAACTTCAGTGATATAAGTAGTCTTATTTATTAATGAGAAAAACAATTTTTAGACACTATAGGAACTAATAACGAGGTATGAATGCTATTACCCTAAAAAACAGGACTTACAAGTGTACCTAAGTACTTAATTACAATTAAAGATAGCTACGATAATATTTGATAAAGTTAGTTTGTATATCTCCCTTGTTCTCCTATTTAATTTACTAGAAAGTCGGACAGTGAAAGTTGAGTGTGAATATTTCTTACATTATTAATTACGAAGCGAATACTTGATCAATATCTTTTCTGTTAACTTTGATATGTTCTATAAACAATATTTGAAATATTCTCGATAAATTTTAATTTAGAGTGGAGGGGAGCTTTAATAACTTCTTTAATTTCGGTTTGATTTTTAATTCAGTTGGTTATAGAACAATATAAAGACTTTTAACTTTTATTTATTCTATACGTAGGTATCTATGTTGAAATAAATATATATGAAACAAGGTACTTATGCAAAAATAGAACAATATATTGATATTGTATTGACATGCACGATTGAAAGAAAGGGAAATTTGTGTGTTCTGTTATACAGAGTCTGAAAGAATCGTGATTTTCAGAGATTTGGAAGAAAAATAACTCACCCTTCTAATAAGAAATGGCGCAGGAAGTTCAAGTCACCTGAACATTGAAACCCTACATCAACCAATATCTTTGGATCCAGAACCCATAATCGATTATTTCAGTTCTTGGACGTGCTGACTAATATATTCAATATTAGTCATTTATCAGTTAAACTAATTTATATGAAAAACATGAATTCAAACCTTATAAACTCAAAATTTTCAAAAGATCGTAACGCGAATGACTGCAAAAAGAACGGCATTTGCTGAAGAAATGTTAGACAAGATCTTCCATTCACAGGATTTACTTCATCACCTAATATGTTCTGCTGAAGTACATTTCCATATCCAGGGTGGAGTAGACACTCACAGTTGTCGTTACTGGTGCACTACTAACCCTTTTTTTGTCCCGGTTCTAATCGATACAAATGTTAATGGTGATAATTATTACTATTCACTCCAGTATGACCATTGGCCTGCTTTTTCGATGTAACCAGATTCAGAAAATGCTTATTTCTGCAAGATGGAGCCCCACCTCATTGGTCAAGAACTGTCAGACAGTGGCTGAATGGAAAAATTCCAAACTGGTGGTTTAGGAAGGATTCAGATGGCGACATCAAAATTTAAGTGGGCACGAAGATCACATAATCTTACACCTTGTTATTTCTTTCTATGGGGAAAAGAGAAAAGTTTATCATGTTCAACCCAGGGATATCAGTGAGTTGAAGAACAAAATTCGTCAAACATTTGGAAAATAAACCTTAAAAATGTTGCATAACTATATTGGTTCCACTCCAGACCAGTCCGTTTATTCATCCAAATACAATGTCCACCAAACTGAAAAGTGAAATATAAACCTAAATACAAAATAAAATTCTCAAGCCTTTAGATTGTCTGAAAACCAACTGAATTCAAATCGAACTAATAATAAGGAAGTAATTAAAAATATTCAAATATAAATTCAAGATGCGGAACACTACAATTCTACACTATGAACTTCTTTACCTACAATATCTATACTTATCTACAATATCTACATCTCTCTCATGTAGTTAATTCGCATTCCTATCTATCTAATAATTTCTAATCTGCGTGTAGCTCACTCACAGGCGTGTCTACTTAGTAGTTAATCTCTATTAAATTGATACTCCTGCCAGTCAAATAATTATTACGCATGGAACACATTGTTAAACATTTTAGTGTTATACTCTTACTGTTTTTACTTTGTTATACAGTTTAATGTTACTCGTTAATGTTGGAGCTGTCTGTGGTGAATGGAAAAGAAGGGGGTGGCGTCCTTTAGGACCTGAACTGTTGTAATTTGGATTTGGATTGTTTTTCATTTTTATAATGTTTATCATTTTTTAACGCTACTTGCAGTTTTAGAGGATAACGCTAGGGTTATGCTCTTCAACTACGAAGTCTTATTCTTTGTGTTAAGTAGGCTCGTAGGCTTAATTTAGTATCACCTCTTGATTTTCCTCTTCCATACGTGAGTGCAGCCTCCGGTGGTTGTATCCCTTTTTGTCACATTCCTTGGGTAACTGACTGCATTCATGAAGTAGCTTTTCTACATCCATGAGCTTGTCACAGACTAATGGTAGGGGATTTTGTTCTTGGAGCCACTTTCCTTTCTGACTGCTTCTTCCAGTCCCTTGTATTTAATTTACTTTTGTCATCAGTGATATGGCCTTTGGTTCCGAAGCAGACGTTAAACCCCTTCTAAATTAATTAATTACTGTTTGAATTGCAGTACCATGTGGAACTATTTTTATTATTTATTTTATTGAAAATAGATTAAAACTCATTTACCTACATACATAATTGCATAACCTCAGAAATATAAGCAAGAATTTTGAGCCCTTCTATAAAATCAAGTTATAATTTACGCGTCACACAAAGAATAAGTAGTTCACTCCGACAAAATGTACCTACAGAATACAGTAAAAAGGACACTTAGACCTAAACTTAATTGTTAACATATCATTTTATATTTCCAAAATGGTCATATGATTTCATATTTCATTAGTAGAATAGCTAATATTAATGAATAAATATCATATGGGTATAAGTTTTGTAATAAGTTTAATTTTTTTCAGGATGGATATCTTCACTTCTGCTCACAATGAAATGCTGGAATCTATCCAGTACGCCCCCCACCCCCTTATGGATAACAACAACACATCCACAGAGGGGAGGGGCAAATGCGGTGACTCCTGTACTTTTGCCCCCGCCCCCCTCCCTCCGGATCTCACCGGTATGACAGTGGCAGAAATCCTGAAGATTATAAGAGTTCCTAGTGCTATCGAGAGTGAGAGTGAAGGAGTCATTGGGGAGTACCTGGATGTGCATGAGATAGGGCACCTCAACCACCTCACGAAGTGCTTCACCGACTCACTTTTCACAGTCTCACTACCTGACGCAGTCACGAAGAAGGAGAATCTGTGCCCTGTAGACATTCTCCACGCCTATAGTTGCTGTGTACTTCGACTCTACATCCTCTTCAAGAATCTGGACACGAAGCTTTTTTCCTCCTCCGATCAGTCCACTCTCTTCCAAAGTAGCGTCCTGAAGGCGTTGGTGTGCTTCAGCTTCCTCGTGTACAGTGGGGAGAAGGAGAGCTGGAAGATACCTTCTTCGGTCAGTGGGGCTTCTCCCGTCACTGTCAAGATGACGGACTTGAACCAACTGATGCCGCGTAGTGTCTTGCTAGAGACGATGGCCATCAACGAACTGAGTTCGAAGCTGAAGTTTGACCTGTGGATGTGCTTGCTGTGCTGTATAGCTTTTTTCTACAGCTCCTACGAGGTTCCACTACAAGAAGAGGATAGAGTCACAACTCTGCGTGATCGCTACATGGATATTTTGCTCAAATATTTAAAGTACAAACATGGTTCCGACAATGCCAATGTGATATTTCCTGAGATTTTGAAGCTCATGGACGTCATCATGAAGTACTGCAATGAGGTTGAGAATTTGACCCTGACACTCAAACACGAGGAGATTGCAGAGCTGGACAAGTTGATAGAGTCGCCTGTTGTTGTGGATTCCAAAGCTAACGTCAATTTATCAGATAGTTTGTACGTGGGTGTGACATTTGCTAAGATACACAAACGAATAGCAGCCTCAGTGCAACTCACTGAGACAACCTCAGACCAATTGTCACCTAGCGTTGGAGAGGAGACCCCCTCCCCATGCCCCCCTTTGGCCCCTATAGAACCCTCTAACTCTAAGAACAAACTAGAAATAGAGCAGATAATCATCAGGAAGCTGCTATTGTCCCAGCAGTTGAAGAGTGGTGAGGATGTAAGTCTAGCTCAGTGCAAGGAAGAAGCCACAAGTTCCTGGTCATTGGCCCCAACACTACCTACCAATCAGAATAACGGAATGAATGTCCTGGCCATTCAAAGACTTCTTCTAGATCTCTCTCGTAGAGAACAGGCCCCGCAAAGTCCCGATCCTCCCCTCACGGAACCGAATCATCACCCTTTCAACGACCTCACGGAGATTCAAATGCAGTCCCTCCAACAGAAGATTTCCGAGATCCACCAGCGTGTATCTCTTCGCGCTAGAATGACGCATGCTGACCATTTCGCAGTGTCCTTCATAGATTCTAAGACACCGTCCAATAAACCTACTGACTCTGCTGCAATGGCTATAGATTTAACGTCCATCAAAACGAGAAGAAAATCTTCGCCATTGCCCGATCCTCCCCCTCCTCCCTCTTCTATGAACGAAGAAGCAGAACCTTTCGAGCCTAAGTTCTCAACTGACAATGTGAACATTAGCAATCCAGAACTACAGGACAAGCACGTGGAACTGCTCTTAGACTTCTTAGGTCAATCCCGTGCATCCGATAGCAATAGTAGCTGAGTGGTTATTTTTGTCACATTTTATCCCTCCTGTGATGATTCCAGCGGCGTCACCGCCGCTGGAATCATCACCAGATACTCCGCTAGTACTACCTTAGCGTAAGTTCTTATCAGGTAAAGAGGTGCTATTTTCAATAAGGAACCAATTTTCTACGAATCAGCTCAATGTACCTTTAGAATTTCATCGTAGCTGCTAAATTATATTACTATTTTTCAATGAGTATTTAATTTCACTATTCATTAATTAGTTTTCCTTTTTAGAATGGATAGTTAATAGGATCTTTTTATAATACCTAAGTTAAAACTGTTCGAGAAATGATATAGCTGAATAACTTCATTTTTCGATTGATAACATAATTACTATGTAATTGTACCTGCTTTAAATGGTGCTTCTTTTTATTATTAATTATGTTAAAATATTATGAAAATAATAAAGAAAAAAGTTTACTTAGGTTAAAGTAACTATCCTTTCTGACTACTTTTTCAAGTCTATTTTAATTTCTTTTTGCCTTTGGTTCCGAAGCAGACGTTAAATCCCTACTAAATTATTTCATAGTTCTGAAAGTCTATTATAATTCGCTTGTTCTTAGTTTAGTTAAGAGTGCAAAGTATTTTTAGTTTCTCTGTTAAACTGCATAGTCATTCAATCAAAATAATGTTATCTTGCCATAAATATTCGTATTGGTGTGAAATGAGTATTTATTAGTTACTTTCTAGTTACCATCTATTATTAAGTAGTCGAAAATAGAAAAGATATAGGACGCTTATTTCCTTTGACTGCTTCTTCCAGTCCCTTGTATTTAATTTCATTTTGACGAGCTTTGTTTCGAAGCAGACGTTAAACCCCCCAATAAAATAATGAAAGCTATTTCCAAGGGAGTGGCATCCATTTTTTTCACTTACAAAAGTTATTCTCGTTTCAACTTTATATTTCTTGCCAATAGTGTGTTTAGTCGTTCCTACTGAGTTACCAGTTACATTAATTCACCCATATTTTAATTTCCTTATTAAGTTCCATTAGCAGGATTTCTCTGGTGCTGACAGTTAAATCGGGAAGAAAAGAAAATTGAAACTAGTGAACATTTCACTCTTTAATTTCAATAACTTCATAAATTAATAATCTATGCTCATTTATTACATTGTTCATTAACTTTTTTTACCTATGATCTTTTATTCAAAAATCAATGCTTAATGTTATGATTAAACTGAGGATATAAATTAAAAACGCATTCAGTGAAAAATGAACGTTTTTGAGATACGCTGTTACTGAAATTAATGAGTATTTTTCTTAGAGTAGCTTCTCTGCATTCACGAGCTTTTCAATCAATATTCTATTTATTTCGGTTGCGTCTGATTAATTATATCTTTTTTTATTGACTCATGAATGCAAATGTTAAAAATTTCACTCAATTTTTAAATATTCAACATTAAAAGTATAGATATTGAAATTTGGATATTAGCTACTGATATATTTGTTAGTTAAAAACTGTATTTTTTGGTCGTAATTAACGGTTTGATATTTTTAACCCTCTCTCTCCGGATAGTACACATGTGAACCAGTTATATTCTGCTCATGAAATACACTCAGGAGGTAAGGGGTTGAATAAACTAAGACGGAATTTAAGCTGGTCGCACTAAGCGGCTAGATAGGTGTACAAAATGCTGGTCCTATTAAATGGATGGTTACTGTAGTTGAAGAAGCTCAAGATATTTTATTAATATTTCGATTTCACATTGATTGATTATAAGAAATAATTTGACTATATTTTTTGTTCAGATTAGACCAAATATTGAATAAAATATTATAACAATGTATCTCTTTCATTTCATATTACATCCGATCGTATTTTCTGCTATACAGTATGGGCCACAAAAATGTTTCCGCTTTTTCAAATGCTTATAAATCGTTAACCAATGAACGAAAAAACTGTATCTTGGTCTCTTTTTCACCGCCTCTTATTGTACTATTAACTGGTAGAAACTATTTTTGAACTGATGGACATAGTTTAAGAACAGGTAAGCAAAGAGTGAGGGTGACTATTTTTGTCATTGCGCGAAAGTTATTCTTAGAGCTAACTCTGCGCAATGACAAAAACAGTCACCCTCACTCTTTGCTTACCTGTTCTTGAACTATGTCCATCAGTTAAAAATAGTTTTTACCTGTTAATAGTACAATAAGAGGCGGTGAAAAATAGACCAAGAAACCGTTGACCAAGAAATGAGCATTTTTGTGGCCCATACTGTAAGTGAATAAACAATATTTTTAATATTAAATTTTCAATAAAAATAGACTTAGATGGATTTTTTTTAACCAAAAATAGTGGTATTTATTTTAAAAAATGGGGTTTATTTAAAAATGATCTTTCTGTCATTTGTTAACTAAAGAAGCCATGCTAACCCAACATATTATTTTTCATGCTTCATGTGTATGATTATCGGTAGGAGCGCAGATTTAAATATTGAGGGGAGATGTGGGAATTGGAACGGTGAGGAGTAGAGTAGCTAGAGGTAGACTGCAGTATATGAGAAGAGTTGAGCAGGGAGGGAATGAAATGCTGAAGAGAGTAATGAAAGAGGCTAAACAGAGGGGAAGTGAATGGGTGAAGCAGACCAGGAAATGTATGAGCTGGGTGGGTATTGAGGAGGAGGAACTAAAAACAATGACAAAGGAGGCTGTGAAGAAAAGAGTGGCGGAGAAAGTACATCAGGAGTGGATGGAGGGGAAGAACAGCTTGAGAATTTATAGAAGGTTTAAAACAGAGATGAAGGAGGAAGATCATGAGGGTGGTATGGAATCTAGAGTGTGGTTTGCAGCGAGAACGAGAAGTTTGAAGTTAGGATGCAGGAGATGGGGTGATGAGAGTGTGGAGTGTAGGTTGTGTGGAGCAGAAAGAGAGGATGATGAGCACTTTATATTGGAATGTGGAAGGTTGGAGGAGATAAGAAATGAAGCCATTGAACTCCAGAGACCGAGAAGGGAGGACGTGGATGAGGTTTTGGGGGGGATTTCTGTTTGGTGGAGGGGAGAGAAGGGGTGGAAGGAGGGTGCTGTACAGGATGTGGAGGCTGAGGGAGAGGGGGGAAGCTGTTGTGGCTGGGGGTTTGGTGGGGTGAGGTGCTGTTTTCTGGAGTGTGGATGACCAGTGAGTTGAGTGTGATAGATAATAAGTGTAGTGATGAGTATAGTGATAAGTGTAGTGATAAGTATAGTGATAACTGATAAGCATAGTAATAAGTGTAGTGATTAGTGTAAAATCAAGTGTTAAGTGTTAGTGATTAAGCATAGTGCTAAGTGAAGCTTGAAAATATGAAAATAAGTGAATCGTTTTTTTTTTCAATGTGATGGCAGAGGTAAAAGCCTGAAGTAGTGAGAAGGAGGACAGACCCGCTGAAAAGGGTATCTACAAAGAAATCACCTTGACCTTGACCTATTCAAATGGGTAAGCTTATCTTGATCAAGCTCAATAAATGTTAATATAAATAATCGGTGGTAATGATATCCTTCTCGAACATTAAAGATAATGCTAACAATACTCTAACATCAATAAAAGTTACATAGCATTCAGTATACATACCTATAGTCCTATTATTTAGAATCTCTTCGTTAAATGATGAATATGAAGAACATGGTCCTTGAAATGTACAGTAAAAGAGATTTAAAAATGGGTCCTGGATAATAACCAATCGTTCCACCAAATTTGGTTGGATGCTTTTTGATACTTTTTTGGATGACCTTTCATCCGATCGTTCCCATATTTTAATCAAATGATTCTAGGATAATGGCTAATCGTCCTACCAAATTTCAGGCCTTTTGGTTTGATAATTTTTGAGTTATGCGAATAACAAGATCACCATTCATGATAAGATTACTAATGAACGCCGATCAAAACATTACAATCCGCAATTTTTCGAAGGTAGTAATACTATTTCTTGTGCACGGGACCTCATTTTTGTTTTTCCGTTTTTTCCATTCTAAGATTTCTCCCCATTGACCCCCCAAAAAAATTCACACTGCGAATAATCATGTTTCTAAGAGTCTGTGTGTATGAGATATATGATCGTCGATCGTTTATATAGAAAGAGTCTAAGAGAGAGAGATTAACGAATGACTGTTCTAGGAATTGGTTGGGATTAAATAATGAAATGAAATAAGATCAAGATGTAACTAGCTTCGTTGATAGGTACCCTTTACAGCGGGTCAGTCCTCCTCACTTCCCGTTCAGGTATTCACCTCTGCCACCACAAAAAGAAAGATCCTTCACTTATTTCATTATCAATTTTCACTTATTTCTAAACTTATCATCAAGCACTTACACTTAATTTTCACTTAGTACCAATACTGAGTTTTTCTTTCAGTACCAACACTTAACTTTACACTTAGCACTAACACTTAAAACTACACTTATCACTAATACTTAGAACTACACTTATCACTACCTAATACTTAAAACTACATTTATCACCCACTACCCAGTCTGCAGAACTCTGAACTTGTCTCTTCTCCCGCAGAGATTTTAATTTGAGAGAGAGCTACTCTCTGACTCTCAGTAGCAGATTCAGAATCTCCCGCAGCAAAATTAATGGTAACATAGGAATTAATTCAAAATCTCCCGCAGCTAAATTAATGGTAACATAGGAATTAATTCAAGATCTCCCACAGAGATCTCCAATTTCTAAAATTCAATTTAGAACTCCCGCAGAGAGTCTTGGAAATTTTTTCCATATTCTGCAGACTGGCTTATCACTAATACTTAAAACTACACTTACCACTAATACTTAAAACTGCACTCAGCACCCAAGTAATAAAGCATGTCCGAACTCGCCATTTTAATGGCGAGTTTGTGACAGTTATTTTGAGCCAGGTTATAGAGTGTGGCTGGGCAATCGCCATAAATGAATAATAGAAAATAAAAAATCGCCAACAGATAGCCAAGAAAAATCGCCAGTCACCATTAAAATAAGGATACATTATCCATAGACCCTATTTCTATAGGTAGGTAGGAACATGTCACTGTCAGACCGTCAGACGTACCTAGTTAGGTACTAGATTTATGAGATTGCAAGCCAGGTTAAGTATCTTGTTATTCTTGTACCTATAGGTTTTCTAATTCTCTTTTTTTCCCAGTTAGATCACAGAACATAGGTTATAGTCTATATAAATTAATATAGGAAGATGTTAAGGGATGTTTAGTTTAAATAAATGAAATAATAAATGTTTCACTGTTATTTGAACACCAGAGGGAACGTAATAATTGAGGGGGAGCATATAAGCCAATCAGAGAGAGACATACCAATGACACCGGCCAATCAGAGAGAGGCATTCCACTGATGCCAGCCAATCAGGGAGAGGCATGCCGTGATGTCATACATTACAAACGTACATAAAAGATTCAAACTGATATAATGTGAATAGGTATGTATTAACTGCCATCTACCAATAACTTTAAATTAATAAGGAGAACTGAATCAGATATTAAAATGAAAGTACACCATTCATAAAATCATAACACATTTCCTTATAACCTACAAACTACACCTAAGTAAATTAGACTAGGTAGTTATGTGGCGTACATACATGCACAATATAAAATAATTCTATAGTTCAATATAGGTACCTAATTTGAAATTTCCAATTCCACTGTGTAATGAACTTCACACTACCTAAATACCTAGGTACTTAAATAAATCTTTGAACCAAACATGTTTAGTTTAGTTTGAATCGTTTCTTTGTCTCAAACATCAGAACATGTCCAGAAGTTCTGGACATGTTCTGATGTTTGAAATAAATCTGGACCAGAACATGTTCGGTTCAAAGACTTATTTAGGTAGATTATAGATATGTAGTGTGAAGTTGATTACACATTGGAATTGGAAATTAAGTATTTTTTTACTTGATCGAAAATGTGGACCCATCCTATAATTCATAACTTGCCCACTAAAGCTGTGAATTATTGGACTGTTCCACAATTACGACCACATGTAAAAAATGATATTATAATTATTCACCTTTTATTTTAATTAGATAGTATTTATAATACCTGCAGATGAAATAGATACCAATTAAACTAAAAGTGATCGAAAAACGGAAAAGTGAAAACTTCTTATAATTTGGATCTTACTTGCTAAACTTTGTTTCCACTAATTGTTTAGGACTGTTAAGCTTGTCGCCCACCTGATCGGAAACGACGCATCGGAACGGACACGAAGCATCAGACAAATATCTAAACCATACATTTGAACGTGCTAACGCCCACCTGCTCGGATCAGAAACGAAACGACGCGTCGGATCGGAACGGAAACGACGCGGATATGTTTGAAAGAATATTTTTCTGACAGTTCTGATGCGTCCGAGAGATTGCGCATGCGCAGAACAGTGTTTGGAAAGGCTGTGATGGATATGGAATATTGGAATAGGTGTGAATATCCTACTGCGTGATGAATACGTTGATATTAATACATAATCAATTAGTTTAATTCAATTATCTTTAATGATTATAAATCAGATCACGAAAAGTTATTGAAATAACTAAGAAGAATAACATTTTATTTACAAGAATTTTATTTACATGAATTTTATTTACATCAACTTTATTTACATCAATTTTATTTACATCAATTTTATTTAAATCAATTTCATTTACATGAATTTCATTTACATGAATTTCATTTACATGAATTTCATTTACATGAATTTCATTTACATGAATTTCATTTACATACATTTCATTTACATGAATTTCATTTACATACATTTCATTTACATACATTTCATTTACATACATTTTATTTACATACATTTTATTTACATACATTTCATTTACATACATTTCAATAAAAATACATTTTATTTGCATAAATTTCATTTACATCAATTTCATTTCATTACATTTCATTTACATACATTTCATTTACATACATTTCATTTGCATACATTTTATTTACATACATTTCATTTACATACATTTCAATAAACATACATTTTATTTGCATAAATTTTATTTGCATAAATTTTATTTGCATAAATTTTATTTGCATACATTTCATTTACATACATTTTTTTGCATACATTTTTTTTGCATACATTTTATTTGCATACATTTCATTTATATAAATTTTACTTGCATACTTTTGTTTATACATAATTTTTTATATAAATTTTTTTATATATTTCTAACTAATTTTTTGTATATAATTTTTTTTCGCTTATATATTTCCAACATATACTTTTTATATATATTGTTTTCAACATATATTTTTTGTATTTTTTTGGGGAAAAAAACATTAATTTCAATGGGGAAGTACACTAGTATCTAGTATGATAATAAATTTTTGAGATTTTCGAACTGAAAATTAAAAACAACAACGATGCTACCGAATTTTTTTTATCAAATACCTATCGTATAAAATAGATGTCATGATCGATAAATTTTAACTTTTAATTGTTATATTCTTATAAGTATTGTGATGTCGGCATCGTTTCTCTTCCGAAGTCGTCTGAACTGGTGTGCGTACGAACGTCGTGTCGTGTCCGTTCCGAGGCTTCGTGAGCTTCCGCGTCGTTTCCGATCCGATCAGGTGGGCGACAAGCTTTAGTATATGGGACAAGCATGTAATTTGCAGCTATCATTACGTCATCAAATTTTAACCAATCACAGTCAATATAACAGTAGCATTGATGATGTAACTTAATCAAAATTTTGATTTGACAGTAGTGGGTTGTCATGTCTAATGTAGTATACATCTATTAGATCGTAAATCTGGGTCCAAACTATTATGTACGTTTGTTTCACTTGTTTTCAATTAACACTAAGACAAGACAACCTGTACATGTCATCTTAAGTTATTATTAATACATCGACATCGTAAGTTAAGTTATTAATGTACATCTTAAGGTAGTGATTTGTTACCATTACCGTATTATGTAATCAAGCCGATGGATATGATTTTAATTGTCGCTATTATGACGTCACGTGCACAAAATACCTAAGATTGTTTGTACTATATCATTCTATGAACATTAGTATGCAACCTATAGGTATGTACAGCCAGTCGTGTCAAAAATAAAAGCATCTTGAAATGAAATATATGCATTAGGTAGGAAGTACATTACATTGATGATAAAATGAAAATTACATATGATGATGAAAATCACTGTATATTTTCATTATTTTACGATCAAATAGTCGCCATTTAATTTAGAACTAGATGGCAGATTTGTGAATTATCGCCATAACAATAAATAGAATATTATTTCCAAATATAGTTATCGCCATAAATATGGTGATAAAGGCCTTTCTCTTGAACCTGGATTTTGAGCCCTTCAATTGCAAATGGCGAGTTTTATCTGTTTTTCTCCTATGCTACAATGTTATTTTGGAGAGAATTAATGATAATTTGATCATTTTGGAGAGAATTAGTTGAAATTTGGAGAGAGCTGGAGAGACAAATGGTGAGTTTATGAGACATACTATTTTACTTGGCTCAGCACCCCAACAGCCTCACCACACCATCCCCAACTGTACTCAACAGACACCGGCTCCACACCCTCACCCAACAGCACCACCAGCCATCAACGCCTCCTCCCTCTCCCTCAGCCTCCACATCTTGTACAGCACTCTTCTACCTTCCTCCCTTCCCTCACCACCGAACAAAAACCTTCCCACAACCTCATCTACATCCTCCCCTCTCGGTCTCTGCAGCTCAATGGCCTCACTTCTAACCTCCTCCAACCTCTCGCATTCCAACAAAAAGTGCTCATCATCTTCTCTCTCCGCACCACACAACCTACACTCCACACTCTCGTCACCCCATCTTCTGCAGGCCAGCCTCAGACTCCTCGTTCTTGCTGCAAACCACAACCTTGACTCCATACCTCCCTCGTGATCTTCCTCCTTCATCTCCGTCCTGAACCTTCTGTATACCCTCAGGCTACTCTTCCCCTCCATCTCCTCTATCCACTCCTGATGCACCTTCTCAGCTACTCTTCTCTTTACTGCCTCCTTAGTCATTATCTTCATCTCTTCCTCCCCAACACCAGCCCAGGTCAAGCACTTCCTTGTTTCCTTTATCCACTCACTTCCTCTCTGCTTGACTACTCCCATCACTCTCCTCAGCATCTCATTCTCGCCCTGCTCAACTCTCCTCATGTACTGCAGTCTCCCTCTAGCTACTCTACTCCTTACTGTTCCTATTCCCACGTCTCCCCTCATTCCAGCCACCGCTACTCCTCTCGATGCCCCCAACATTCTCCTCATTGCCGCATTCTCCTGTGTTTGAATACTATCCATCTCCTTCTTCCTCAACCCTAACACCTCCGCACCATACAACACCCTGGGTAGTACCACGGTACCACCCCCTTCCAGTAGTTCTTGCCTATCAGAACCTTATGGCAGCTTTTCTCAATTACCGAATATGTTAGGTTGCTCATCCACCTCGCTTTATTTACCATATCTTTTCTGTGGCTTTCAAACATATTCTTTTTATTTTCAATTTTCACTCCCAGGTACCTGATATCTCCCACCACCGCCATGCCTCCTATCTCTTCTACCTCGCCTCTCACATTAAATAACATACACTGACTTTTCTCCATATTAACCTCCAATCCTTATCTCTCTGCCACTCTCTTCAGCTCCCGTATGCCCTCATCTGCTTCTCCTACACTTCTACACAGAAGCAAACCATCATCCGCATACCACAAACTTCTCACCCTCACATCCCCTATCTGCACTCCCGTTAGCTTCCTCCTCAATATGCAGTACATCCCTGCCGAATCCCACTCTCCACCTCCATCTCCACCACATCACCGCATCCCAACTCCACTCTGGTCCTATCCTCACAATATACCTTCCTGAACAACTCCAACACTCTTCCCTCCACCCTGTACTCCTTCAACACCTCCAGCACCGCCTCCCTTTTAATTGAATCATAGGCCTTCTTAAAGTCGACTGCTACCAATACCAACTCCTCTCTTCTCCTATATGACTCATGGACACACTCCTGTAGAACAAAAAGGTTGTCCACAATCATTCCCCCAGGGGCCAGGAGTAAATCCTATCTGTTCGTCCCTCCTCATTCCATTCCTGTTTATCTGGTCCTCAATCCGATCTCTCACCACAGCCATCATCATCTTATATGACACATCCGTCATTGTGATAGGTCTGAGATCGGATACCGTGGGTTTTTTCTTCTTAGGTATCATTATCGTTCTCGATCTCTTCCAGCTCTCTGGCACCTCCCCCATCTCCAGCACTCTCCTGTAACTATTCTCCATTCCCAGCAGAAAAACATCACTCTTGCCCATTATTTTGTACATCTCTGACTTCAGTCCATCCACTCCTCCTGCTTTCCTGCTTTTTAACTTCTCTATGGCTTTTCCTATTTCTTCTTTGTTTATTTCAATATCTAGCACTTTCACATCTTTGTAGGGGTCCAACACAATTCTCGGTAGTAACAGCCTGTCCTGCCCCTGCTCCTCTCTCTCTTGTCTTCTTCTCAGTACTAGATCCTCTTCATATCTCCCCCTGATCTCCTCTGTCCACATTTCTCCCATTCTGTTTGGATGCGATTTGTATATTCCCTGCCAGAAATCCACTACCTCCTCCCTCACCTCTCCTCCCTCCAATCTCTTCCCCTCCGCACTGTAAATCTTCAAGTCTTCTTTCTTCCTGTCTATTCCTCTCAACTTATTAATCCTCTCCCAGAGATCTCTTCCCCTATTGCCACTTTTAATTTCCTGTGCCTGTCTCTTCTCATGCAGCTTCATTTCTCCAAATATCATATGGGCCACCCTCACTTTCTGCTCCACATACCTCCTCCATGCTTCCTCCTTGCCCTCTAATTCTCTCCAGTTCCTGTGTTCCTTGTTCAGCCTTCTTCTCTTCTTAATCTCCTCTCTTATCAGATCATTCATCCATGGTTGTTCAATCTTCCCATTCCTTTCTACCCTTCTCCTATACTTTGCCCTCAGTGTTCTCTCTGCTACACTTTTCATGATGCCATTCAAAGCTTCCATGCTCATCTCCCCTAATCCCGTCAACTCCTTCTCAACTCCAGCTTTAAACCTTTCACTTCTTTCTTCCGTAAACTTGAAATAACTTGCCTCATGCCACCCCCCAGTCTCCCGTCTCTCCTCTCTAATACCCATTCTCATGTAAGTATCAACCACACGGTGGTCTGAAAAATCCACCACTTCTCTGCCTTCATCAATTTTCATCTCCACAAATCTCCCATACAGTATCTCGTTCGTTATCACCAAGTCGATAGCACTTTTCTGATCTGCTCTCTCCCACGTGTAAATCCCCTCACACCTCTCATCACAATTTAGCAGAATCAGGTCACATCTCTCTATAAAGTTGCTTACCAATCTTCCGTTTCTGTTTTCCACCTGGTAACCCAAGTAGCCGAGATGACCATTAAAATCACCAAGCACCAAAACTCCCTCCTCATCCCCAATCCCCCTCACAATCACCTCACACTCCCTGATAATTTCCTCGTTAAACAACTCCACATCATTTCCTGTCCTCAGGTATACAAGCACCACTGTAATTTTCAACTTCTCAATGTTTCCCCTCAAATGCAGTATGTCCCTGCTCTTAGTCTCTTTCTTCTCCAGATCTATACTATCATTCTCTTTGTATGCACACATGAGTCCACCTCCCTTTCTATCCTGCATCTCCCTCATACTTTGCCACACCTTTATTCCTCCCTCCAGTCTAACATCATCCACCTTCTTCTGAGTTTCCGTTAGAAACATCAGCATGTTCTCATTTATCATATCAAATATTTCTGTACTTTTTCCTATACTTAATCCCTGCACATTCATTAATCTTATGCACATAGCACCCCTCAATACCTCCCCCTCACTCCTGCTCCCCTCTGGTAACCTCCTGATGCTCCCCTCCCTCTGTCCCCATAACCTCCTCTCATTCCTCCCTGAAAATTTTGCTGGTTTCCCCTCACTTAAGGCCTGACTCCCCCCATCGCCTCATTGTTATTTCTTCTGTCTTCCTCCTCCCTCTCAATCCTAACTACTCTCCTCTTTCTTATTACAAATGTAACCCCCTCCTCTGCATTTCTTCTCTCCTTCAATTCCTCCCTCAACTTCCTATCACTCTCCCTTTCATTCGCCGTCATGTCTCTATTTATGTACACATTCCTAAATCTCATAGAATTTCTCAATCTCTTTGTCACATACAGTATCTCATTTCTATCTTCCTCACTACCTAACTTAACTAAGAGTGGTCTGGTGCCACTGCCATTCTCAATCCTCTTGCCCAATCTAATCATGTTCACCAATTTCATTTCTACTAGGTCTAACTCTTCTAGTATTTTCCTGCAACTGCTCTCATCTTCCTTGTACCGTTCATTTGGCTCTTGTTTGTCCGACTCTACAAGATTAAAGATCACTACATTTTTCTTCTTTTTCTCTTTTTCCAGATCTTCCAGTTTCATCTCTATCTCCTCTATCTTTTTCCCCTTGATTCCTCTTTCCACTCCCATCTCCTCTACCCCAATACTTGCTATTTCAACCTTTAATTTCTCCATTTCCTCTCTCACTTTCTCTCCCTGGTTCACCATCTCCGTCCCATTTCCTATTGCACTTTTCAGGTTATCAATTTCTCTTTTGTTTCTATTCCATTCATCGCTGCATTTCTTATTTACATCCTCGATCACACAGTCACACTTCTGATATTATCCATTTCTTTGGTCCTTTCTCTCTCCACTCCCTCTCCTCTCCCTGACTTCCTACCAAGTTCCTACTTTCTATAACCCTCTTCAACTCTTCTATTTGTTTCTTCTCCATTCTGATCTTCTCATCACATTCACTCCTTATTTTATTCATAGCTTTCTCCATACTGTCTACCATCTCTTTCTTCAGATTCAGCAGTAACTCCTGTGTCATCTTCCTACATCTTTCCTCTACTCCCTCAAATTCCTTCATTATTTTACTAATCTCTTGTTTTAGGTCCTTATTCTTCTTGTTCATTTCTCCCATTTCAATCTTATATTTCTTATTCTCTTCTTTCATTTTATCTTCCACCCCTCTACATCCTTGACAGTACCACCTTCCCTTATCCCCTATCTTACTTATCATCTCATAATCCTTTTTACCCACCTTCTCACACCCAGCATGGTACCACCAGCCACACAGATCACATACCAATCCCATCTCCCCACTATTCACTCTATGAGTGCAAATTTTACATATTTCTCTATCACTATCTTTTATTTCCCACACCTTAGACATATCTTCTACTTTTTCACCAACTACCCCCTCCGCTCCCACCACCGACCATTCTGTTATCTCACCCTTCTTTGTTGGTGTTCTCTGCATCTTTGACATTCTAGCCTCAAACCTGCTTGATAAACTAAATTCTATTATTTTACTTACAGTTGTTTGAAACTTTGAATCACTTAAACACTAAAGGTACTTAACACTAACTCACTAAACATGCACTAAAAACTCCAAACTTAACACTATGAATTATGCTAGGATCTTAATTAACTTAACACTAGACAGGCACTTAACATTAAACTTGCACTTATCATCTTATACACTATCACTGTTATATCACAAGTAGGTTACTTCTATATCACTTTATATCACGAGAGCAAGGACACAGCACGTCTGCACAGTACGATTCTTTCTATATTATAATAATTTTAAATTAAATGATGTCACTAACAGTCCTGTCTGCAAAGTGTGTCAAATCTGTCACTGAGATTTTATATTTCAGGACAATTAGTCTCCAAAAATTTTCAGATTTGTCTCCAAAATAACAAAATTTCTTCAAAATGTCTCCAATAATAACATGTTATTTGTAAACATAGGAATTAATTAGAAAATAATCACCAAGATAGTGATACAAGTCACAAGATCATGTTTTGTTGAATTTTCCATAAAATATAGTCTCCAAAGATCTTAAGGGTTTAAGGCATAATGGACGTGCTTTGCAGACTGGCAGTAACAGTCACTTTCATGTGTAGACTGTAGAGTAGACAGTAGCCTAGTTTCAGAGAATGTTCATTGAGTCGCCAATATATCTTTTTTTTTTTTCAAAATAAGTCAACTAAAATTAGTAATGCAGCCGCCAGTCGTCATAATTTAATTCCAATTTTGAAAGTCGATAGTCGTCAATATTTATATACCTATATTATTATAACTAGGCCATGTTTTAATGTGTGGCTGGAAAGTCGCCAGTTTAGTGAGAAAATGGACCCAGGTCGGTTTGACTAAAAGACGCATGACCACGCACGGCACCGCACAGCCACGACGACCACGCATGACCAATATTTAAAAGACGCATGAACACGCACAACCACACATGACCACGCACAACCACACATGACCACGCACAACCACACATGACCAACGCATGACCAATAGCAATATATATGTGGTGGGGGGAGAAGAGAATGGTGCAAGCCTCGAGAATATTGTGACTAAGTTTTAAAACTATATTCAGCATATACCTAAGTGAAAAAATTAGATTATTTATCTTTCCTTCAGGTCATGCGGTATGCCTGGATGCACGACAGTCATGTTTGTTGTTGGTAGCATCAATAGTTCTACCTGGTGATGTATCATAATGTATCAGTATAATGATGTAGCTATAATTGCAATACACCAACACCGTCCTCGAAATAATCGAGTCCGACATAAATTCAACATTAATATTTATTTTCTTTTCAGAACAGTACACAAGCCTGCTTCAATCCATTTGTATTTTATCAGGTTATTAATAAATATTATAGGATTTAAGATATCCTTTTATTGAAAACTTAAATTATACATTGCTTATTATATTGATTTAAATTCTTGGGAGTCTTATATTTAATCATACAAGTTTCACAAATGAATTCCATGTCTTCATAATCTTCTTCATCATGGGAAATGCCTTAAACTCTCATATGATTAGGTGGCAAGCACAATACGTGCATCTTATTATCGCATGAATCACATCCTAACCAACGAATATTTACATTCTTTTTTTCTTATCCGATGAATATTTGTTGTCACAATAGATGCAAATCCAGTCTCCCTTTTTCCTTTTTTCATTTGACTTATCAATCACGAAGGCACGGAAGTGCGAACTGCTAACAACAGAGCACGTAGGCCAGTCTGTATTTCGTGGTAAATTCCACCGACATGGCGGTGGAATTTTTTTCCCCTTTGAATATAAAATTCTGGCAAAGTCGGTGGATTTTTAGCTATTTATTCCTATGTTACCATTAATTTTCGGTGGATATATTGGGAAAATGTTGGTGGATCAGCAAAAATACTGGAAATTTATGGTGGGTTTTTCAGCTTTTTGAGAAAGTCAGTGGGATTTTGTGCACCAAATACAGACTGGCACGTAGGCACTTTCAGTGTTTTTTTTTCTTGTAGGTGATTTTCCCTGGATAATAATCATAATCCTGTAGAAATTTAGACAAATCATTGGATTGTTTTTTGAAGCTAGAACCTCATCCTCTAGCCGAACACCTCAGTTTTGAATTAACATTCCCTCCAGTCACTGTTCCCTGAGTAGAAGCCTGATGATTTGTAGGATTAAGAATTTGAAGAAGAGGCTCCTTCGTTCACACTTACCGAATTTGAAGTCCAGTTTTCAAGGATACTTGAGGGAGTCTTCTCTTTGCTGTGCTTAGGAGTTGAAGTTTGCATCTCTGTGACTTCATTACAGTCTACGTTGGAGGGAATAGTTGGAGTTAGTTTAGATGCATTGAGGTTTTCTTCAAGAGATTGAGGATTACTAGGCCTCAAATAGCGATCCAATTCGCTATAACTTAAGTCAGTTATTACCACGCCATGATCATTTACGTCTATCACATCATTTTCTGAAAGTGTGACGTCCGAAATATGTGTTTCATAAATTTCATTACAGTCAGGAGGAATTTCTACTGCATAGTCTTCTAATGCAAAGTCTTCACCAGTGGGGCCAGGGTCTTCAGGATTTTGAATGGGATGAATTACTCCTTCAGGAATATCAATTGTTGATGGTTCGGCTTTTTGGAGAACTCTATTAAGTAGATCACGCATGTCTTCTGGCTCACAATGAAGACCATTTCTGTAAGCAGAGAATCTTTCTTCTCCAAGTTCAAACTTGAGAACCTTAAGGGCTTCAATATAATTCAAGTTAGGAGTTAAATCTATTTGAATTTCGGAGTTGGATCCATCCTCAGAGACCACGTTTATGTCCAAACATTTCGAAAAGTCTACATTGGTAACATTCAGGGGATATAATCCTGTCGCACGAAAACCATTAATTATAGCAGTTTTAGGAATAATATCTACTGCATTCTTTAGTATGGGTGCTACATCTCTTCTCCTCATGTTGTGGTAATTAAGAATTACCTCAAAACCCATATTTTAAAATTCTAATTAAATCATTTTAGTCTTCCTATTTCTATATCAATCTTTGCTAAATTTTAAAAATGATAACCAGTGGTTCAGAAATTCAATTACATTTCTCAATCTACCAAGCAATACTGTGCATCTCTGTGTAATTTAGGTCCCTTAATTCCGTAAGTTTATACTCTCTCCTATATATTTATAAGAAAGTACTTATAATGTTATCGGTTGTTTTGAATATTGTGTTATTTTATGTTATTTAATACCTAGGTAAATATATTTTCACTTTGTTGCTACCTATATACGTCATACACACTTTTTGATTACGTTTCAGCGTAAGCCTGCCTTAAAGTTAAGTCACAGTATTTTACCTTAATGTCATTTATTCATATGTATTATTTGTTTGTATGCATTATAGGTAATATTATATATTATTATTTTTCTAGCCCTGCATTTTGTTCGCAGGTTATGTCGTCGTTATAAGAATAAATGAGGAAACCATTTACGTGATTTTCAATATCCACGTCACATCACACAAGCATTAGGGTTTTTGCGTTGAAAGTCCAAGACTTGCTGCCTCCAATAGTGCTTCAATGGACGGAAAGTTCCTACATCTGCTGGTTGAAGTATGTGGGTAGTGTTTGGAGGTAGCAAATAGAGGATGATCCCGTTTTTTTCACATTGGACAGATATTTGAAGTTACATGAGTTTGATGGCCGTCAACAAACAATATTACAGACCTTTTAATCTCGTTTTCATCCAGCCAAGGGGCGAAAGCATGGCCAATGAACTCGTAGAAAACCTCCGACTTCATCCATCCACTTTCTGACTTGCCTATATAGAAGTCTGGAGGGACAGACAATCCTATGTCTTCAGGGACTCGTGTGTAGGGGTATACTAACATCGGAGTGGCAACTTCGCCACTAGCACTGAAGGTTCCTAAAAATGTTAGAGTTGATTTCTACGGTCCCGGAGCTAGCTCCTATACATTTTTCCACTTCTTCTCTCCGATGACTCTTCCAGTGCTGGGAGCCAATTGAATGCAAGTTTCATCCGAATTGAAGATTCTGGTAGGGTCACTCATGTCATTGATGGCTCCCATTTCAGTAAGATTTTTTTCAAGATCAGGAAACCATTCACGAATAATGCTTTCAGTCAAGCACCCTCTTGCTTTAGACACCCTTTCAGGCTTCCGAATGGATAAATGGGGATGTCGCTTCATGAATGCCTGTCAATAACACATATAGATACAAATTTAAATGATTTATCAACATAATTTAAATATAACTCTATATCATTTGTTCTGAAATAAAATTAATCACCTGAAACCAATGCTTCCCTGGACGATTGTTTGTGAAGGGGTTTAGTCTCTCTGGGTTCTTCTTGAGCATAGTTTGAACAGAGTTCAAGACATGGTGACGATGAGGTGGAAATCCTCTCCTTCCTCCAGCTCTAATCCATCTTAAAAATATTTAAATAATTTAACAAATTAAAATGCTATTTTATTTATTTACCAATAAAGTCCAAACAAATTAGATAATATGTCGTTAAGTTAGGAAAGTATTCCTCGTATACTCACTGAACCATAGAGTCCTCCTCTTCCACACTGAGAAATGGATCTCTTCCTATCTTCTTTCCTTCTCTATATCGTCCCTGAATCTTATCAATTAATGTTGTTCGGGGAATACTAAACATTTGTGACGCTGTTCTTTTGGACATTCCATTGTGAATAGCTTTAAGAGCATTATTCAGCTGTTCATCTGAATAATTGGCTATTTTCCTTATAGGATCCATAAAATGAGACAGACAAATCTCACTTTGAGGTGAGATTGTGGTTAGTAGATTCATGTTATTATTCAAATTATTTTTTTTAGTATAATCTGAATTGTAAAATATATTAAATAAAGTAACAATGTGATAAATAATATGTAATTGCTTAAAATAAAGCTTTATTATTGATATTTCTAACCCTGTCATCATTAGGAGCGATTAAAAGTTTAGTACTGAACACTTTGCCGACTGTGGGGTCGGCCTTTGCATTTAATATGTAAATCACTTTTTTATTATTTTTTTTATGAATTACGAATAACTAATCATTATATTTCATATATATAATGCATTTAGAATGAATTTTGATAAGGAACATAAGGCCGACAGGCTGTCGGAAGATAGCTTCAAGAACGAACTACCGACATGGACATGGTACATTTAATATTGATTCATTTAATAAGTAGTAGTTTAAATTAGTTTGCGTATGAAAAATAAGATATCTTTATCAATACATTTTAATTTAAAACTAAATTTAAATTATAATTTGCTATTTATCTCTAATTATAACTCATGAACTAGCAGCTCGAACTAATCACAACTCACAGTGAATCCAAACTGTATTTGCCGCGGTGAAGGGTGACGTCATGACGCTTATAATTCCAATGCGATCTGATCCTAATATATAAGAGAATTGAATCTGATTGAAAGACAATATATCGATGCTCAATTGTTTATTGTTTTGATGTTCACATGTCTTGCCCAAGTCTTATTTTGTGTGTTTGTGTTTGAGCATGTCGGCTTTTGGTGGGGTGTTGGCTTGAGGTTCCTCTACCCTACCTAAATTAATTGAGAGCGTATCAGCCAATCAGAGAGAGGCATACAACTGATACCAGCCAATCACAGAGAGCCTGACAGAGGCATTCTTTCTTAAGTTTCTTTCATAGTTATTCATTTTTTTTCCAATAATTAGTCAGAGAGCATCAAATTAAAATGACAAGTAGTGACCACATCATTCATATTTCATAACAAAAGAACACCGAAAACAGAAAACTGATACACATTTTGAATTATAGCTACATCGTGAAGCGCGCAATATCAAAACAAAATGGTGGCTTTCTTTACATTTCAACAGAGATGCGCGGTTCCGCTGTTTATGATTATGAATCACCAATTTTAAATCTAATTTAAGTGCTCATTAGTCGTCTATGTATGTAAGTATGTGATACTTATTTATAACTAACACCTGCCAGATTAACACCAAAGTTTCCTGGATACACAACACTTAGACTCGATCGGCCCACTCGAGGCGGCGGGGGCCTCATTACACTGATACACAAATCCATCCCGTTCACAAACACCACTGCCGAAACACACGCACGGATGCCACACGACCCCACACTTGAAATACAATCTACACGCATCCAAATTCACAAACATTCCTACAACATTTTCAACATATACATTCCCCCCACAGACTCATCACCCCCAGGATACCAACCCAATCTAAACTACATTAACACCATTAATAATTCATTTGTCCTGGGGGATTTTAACGCACATGACACTACTTGGCTCGCCACACAACATACTGACACAAGAGCTGACACCATAACAACACAACTAGACAACTACATAATCATGAACGACCCCCACACTCCCACACGCAAACCTTTTAACATCAACACACGACCCACATCACCTGACATAACCCTCCTCACCCCTGACATAGCCCTCCAGAGTTCATGGTCCGCACTCCATGAACTCAGTTCAGACCACCTTCCACTTCTCACCACATACATTTTAAGTACACCACTTGCCGCACAAAAACACAGACACACATTCACAAACTACAATAGAGCCAACTGGACAGACTTTTCAGCATCTGTGGACAATAACTTACACAACTTTGACATAAACACCTTCCCATCCATAGATGCTGCCACAAAACATCTCACTGACATCATCATTAACGCAGACAAACACTACATCCCTACAGGCAACATTAGACACTACAACCCCACATTCACACCACACATCAAACACCTGATACAAACACGCAAACACCTACGCTCACTCCCACCCACACAAGACACGATCACACGCATACAACACCTTAACACTGACATAAGTGCGGAGATTACTGCCCAACAAAAACACAAGTGGCAAAACACACTAGACACCATTAATTTCCGCACTGACGCAAACAAACTCTGGAAACTTGTCAAGGGACTCAACAACAAATACATAGACCAACCAAAAACACATGAGTCCCTCACACAAAACAACACTATACTCACTGACACACAACAGGCGAACGCTCTCAATAAGCACTATGCTTCCACAAGTAGGTTACCCACCCGCCCAGTAGATAGGATTATACTGCGTCGCCTGCACAAAACATGCACTCGAAAGCTCCTCACACCCCCCTTCACCCCGGCAATGGTTACCGAGGCCATCCGGGTTTCCAAGAACACTTCCTCCACAGGTCCTGATGGCATATCAAACAAACATCTAAAACATCTAGGGCCACTTGCCATCAGAGCCTTCACAGACATCTTCAATTTCTCACTTCAGAACAATAGTATACCCAACACCTGGAAACTTGCCAAAATCATCCCGATCCTGAAGCCCAACAAACCCCCCACAGAACTGGCCTCATACAGACCTATATCACTCCTTTCCACCCCATCCAAAATACTCGAGAGGCTAGTTCTAAACAACATTTCACCACACATCCCACTATCCCCCTCACAACACGGCTTCAGATCCCAACACTCCACAGCTACTCTTCTTACCCACCTCTCACAGACAACACTCGAAGGCTTGAACTCCAACAAACCTGCGGATAGGACAATTATAGCTGCCATAGACATTAGTAAAGCCTTCGACACGGTACCCAGACACCTACTAATTAACAAAATACTCAACACACACATCCACGACTCATATAAAAAATGGCTTGCCAATTATCTCTCAGGCCGCTCTGGCAAAACACTTTACAACGGCAAGTCCTCCAGAACACTTCACTACACTGACGGGGTACCGCAGGGCTCCGTACTCTCACCTACACTCTTCAACCTATACCTTCACGACCTCCCTACGCCAACACACACCTCGGTTTACACTCTTTCATACGCAGATGATGTCACCATCATCTCACAACATCCCAAACACGAGACCGCCGCCAACAATTTACAAACATACATCCACTCACTAGAAGACTGGCTAGAAACAAACAGATTAAAGGTCTCCGCAAACAAATCTTCTGTCACCTTAGTTACACCCTACACCCTTGAATACAGAACCCATCCAAACATTACACTCAACAACACTCCCCTTCCCATTAACAACACGCCGAAAATCCTTGGAGTTACACTCGACCGCGGCTGGACGTTCAAACACCACATAACCGACATTAACAACAGAGCCAAACAAAGACTGAACGTCCTCCGCGCACTCACTCACACAACTTACGGACACTCCAAGGAAGACATAACAACACTCTACAAACAATTCATCAGACCCATCCTCACCTACGCCCACACAGCCTGGTCACCTGACATATCCAACACCCACCTACAGACACTCCAAAAAACACAAAACACCGCACTCCGCATTGCCACCGGTTGTACACAAACAACACCCACACACCACCTACACACAGAAACACGAGTCCTACCTCTCACCTCACACATGGACATGAGGGGCACACATTTTTACACTTCTACACTAGACCCCTCACATCCCCTACACTACATGCAAACTGAGAGGAGGACACCACGCACACTACACATCACCCCCTCCACACACTACAGACACCTCTACACCACTCTCCCCCCCACACCTGACAACACTCCTCTTCACAAACACATACACACCACTTTCACACAAAGAGCTCTAGCTTCCTCACTTCCCAACAAACTCCTTGGGTCTAGGCCTCCAGCCATCGACCCTAGTGAGTCGGCCATGTCTCGTCGTGATAGGGTCACCCTATCACGTCTGAGATGTGGCCACCATCCTTCTCTTCCTTACTACATGCACAGGATTGGGAGGTCGGACTCTGATCGGTGCGACTTCTGCCAAGCCGACCAGGGCACGATCTCTCACATTCTCACACAATGTCCGTCACTACACCAACACAGGACTACACACAACATTCACTCACTGGAGCACCTTTGGACCCATCCTCAGGCAGTTATTAACTTCCTGAGTGATGCGGGTTTCCCTTAGGCCCACACACTCCCACACAGTGCCTCGGGTGGCTGAAACCCGGGGCGCCCCTGGCCGCCCCTCCGTCCCGGCGAGGATGTTGGGGAGGTCAAACAACAACAACAACATAGTGAGGAGCCACTACAACATACTACATAGTGTGGAGCCACTACCTCATGCTACATAGTGTGGAGCCACTACAACATACTACATAGTGAGGAGCCACTACCTCATGCTACATAGTGTGGAGCCACTACAACATACTACATAGTGTGGAGCCACTACTTCATGCTACATAGTGAGGAGCCACTACCTCATGCTACATAGTGAGGAGCCACTACTTCATGCTACATAGTGAGGAGCCACTACTTCATGCTACATAGTGAGGAGCCACTACCTCATGCTACATAGTGAGGAGCCACTACAACATACTACATAGTGTGGAGCCACTACCTCATGCTACATAGTGTGGAGCCACTACAACATACTACATAGTGTGGAGCCACTACTTCATGCTACATAGTGAGGAGCCACTACCTCATGCTACATAGTGAGGAGCCACTACTTCATGCTACATAGTGAGGAGCCACTACAACATACTACACAATGAGGAGGCAGTAGATCCTTGTGAGGAGGCACATCATCCTCATTCTCCACCTCCTTCTGTTGCATTCAGTTTAATAATATGTTATATTCTTCTTAAAATGGTTCATGTTATGTAATATTTTTTCGATAATGTATGATGCTGTTGTAAATTCACAGCTAAATTTCAATCAATCAACTCAGGGAAGCACTGTCAACTTTGTGTTGTGCTAAGCAATTTGACTTCTGCTGGTTCTCAGTCTCTAATTATTGATAGCTACACATTACAATCACATCAATCACAGTAGTTATTGTTAGTTGTACACTTCAGTTTGATACAATAATATGATATGTATATTAATTTTGTGTTGATATTGAAGAGCCCCCCACTTATAGTTGGCGAGTGGCGAGATTGGGAGAAAATTTGGAGAGGAGAGAAAAAAAAATTAGATAAAGGTCTTAATGGTGAGTTGAGTGGACACACTATTTTACTTGGATACTTTGATCATTTTGGAGAGAAATTTGGTGAATTTTGGAGAGAGCTGGTGAGACAAATGGAGAGTTTATTAGAAATACTATTTTACCTGGCAAAGGGGGAAAAATTTACCATGAAATACAGACTGGTTACTGTGTTAAGAAATGTAGACTCAAGTTAACTAAGGTCTGGGACTCTGGCCCAGTCGGCGGTCACAGAGGTTACAGGTAAAGTGCGCCCCTTCAATTTTTAAATTGCGGTCATATCAAGAGAGTCTCCAAAATATTCTGAACTGAAATTACACCAGTCTGCAGAATGTGTCTCTTCTCCCGCAAAGCCAGTCTGGAAACAGTTTGTATTTGGTGCACTGAACTCCTCTGACTTTTTCAAGAATCTGAGAAATAGCTGCCAACATTTTTTGTCAATTTGTCTAGTCCTCCAACATTTTTCCAGTTTCTCCAAAAATTAATGGTAGTATAGGAATTAATAGCTAAACTAGCTGTACCCGTGGATAATCCACGGGTTTTTTTTACATAGTGTAGTATGTATATTTTCCAACTTAAATTGTAATCTCCATAAATTTGTATATAATGACAAACGATCAATTGGTTCAGTTAATAAGTTCGGTGAGATGAGCTTTGTAAACTCTTGCGACTAAATTGGGTCTGTTTTCAACTGTTTCATTTTGTTGGAGGTTGTTCAGTATCTCAGGGCATTTTGGATTACAGGTATGAATAAATCTGGCTTACCATATTTTGAAACTATGGACATGGCATCTTGAAAGTATTGATGCACGTTTCTAAGACATTTCAGTGAAAGTTGAAGGAAGTATAACTGGAACTCCGGGTTCAACGTTCCCATTGTCTCCTATTTAAATAATCCATTAATTCATTTTATTGATTAACGCCCAACTGGGATTGATCTGTGGCCACTTCTGACAGCAAGACGGGCTGTAGTATTGTTGCAACGTCAATTTTTTGCGAACGCAAGTATCGCGTTCTTCGGCATGCTGCAGGCTGGTATGCCACCCAAATTATCCATTTGGAAATAGAAGTGGGTAACTCATGGGGTCCAAGTGGCAAGATAGATAGGATATCTTTCAAGAAGGTGAATCTCTCGGATACACTACGATATCTCTGTTTTCTGGAGGAGCACCGTTTTCACCAACAAACACCGCTGCAATTTCGTTGCTGGTTGGGAAGTTATATCGCCTTATGTCCGATCCTCTTTTGAAATGTAATGCACAGCTTCGAATAGGCTCATTTGATAGTCTCGCTCTCTCTTCTTCTTAGAGTTCCATTAAGAGCATATTTTTGTAAACTTCAATGTAAGGGTTGTGCCTGGACAAAACATCATTCAAAAGAGCCATAATGCGAAAAGAACATTGACTGTTTGCAGGTTCTTGCATTCTGTGCTGCAAAGCCTCGTTAGCATCAATAATGAACAATTGACCGAATTGGGGACAATTATTATCAGGATGCAATTATGTTGTTTTGTGGTAAGTTTGACCTTGTATTCGGAAACAATACGGCCCTCGCCCTGGTGGAAGAACGATTTTCACACCGAAAGATACAAAAGAAAATGCGCAATTATAGTTTCTTATGTTCCTGAAAAATGAAATAGATTCTTGGTCGTGACCTTCAAACAGGTTTCTTGGTTCTTGAGGGTACGGTTGTAATGGAGGCAGTTGCACTTTTCCATTGTGACAGCTTATCAAATTCACATATCAAACCAATGTGAAAACGTTGTACTGGTGCTTCAAAGTTCATATTTATTGGTGGACCGTTTATTCGTTGTTGTTGCCTTATCATTTGTTGATTTCTTTCATTTGCTACAATTTGTTCAATCATATTTTGTCTTCTTTCTTGTACATTATTTCTTTGTTCCTCCAAATATTGGTCGCGTTGTTTCAAATCCATATTGTTCCTTCTATGTTGAACAATATTTCTCTTGATTTAAATACTAAGCACGCTGCTCATCATCCATTTTATTCTTTCTTTGCTGCGAAGCATTTCGTTGATGTAACAAATACTCCTCGCGTTGCACACCATGCATTTCTTGTCTTCTATTTTGATGCCGTATTCTCTCCTCTTGTAAATGTGCTATACAGCGTTCTGCGTTGATTGTTGTTCTTCTAATTTGTTCTTGTAATCGGTGTTTTTCGACAATCTCAGATCATTGCTCTTCTCTGATTCTTTCTCTGTACCTTTTCATTCGGACAAAAGCTAATCTTGCTTGTCGATCCATGATTTCGAAAAATTCATTTGATATTATTTTTAACCAAGAAAATGCGGCTAAAAACATTAAAATCTTCTACCTTTATGTGTCGTTTCTGCGTAAATATGATACTGTTATTTAGCTAATCCTTCAAAAATAGAAAATATGAATAGAAAAAAAATTGGGTTATTAAAATATTGATTATCTGAGCGTAACACATGTGCGAACTAACAAGCAGAATAATAATATGATATCCTCCGACATTGCAGGAATTTTTTTGTTAGTGAAATTGAATATCTCCCGATATATCATTGGAATTTACCTCCAAATACAATCTGGCCGATACGTATCTAAAAGCTGAGTGGCCGACCAGCCACCACTGTAGGTTCTATTAGTAGATACTAGGTATATAATTTGAATAAAGATTAATGATTTATGGAGTGAATTTGATAATTGTTCTATCAAATTTAAGACTGATGGTACCTGAATCCCAGTCTGCAGAATATGGGACATTTTTAACATTTTCTGTGCGAACAATCCTTAATTTCCTCCTATATTTACATGTATTGTACTGAGAACAGTAACCAAAATAGAGGATTTCTTTGAGAGCAGTTTACCAGTTCCTGCAGTCTGGCCTGAATCTAATGTTTATACTAAACAGTCTAATTCTTTGATTGAGATGTTTAATTTGGAATAGAAAATAAAATTTATTACAGAAAATTGTAATACCTAATTATAATATCATGGGGTAACTATTCACTATCATAAGTAAGCTTTTCTTTCAGTCTGACTGTCTGAGGTGTAGATAAAAACTTATCAGCCAGTCTGCAGAGACTGGTTAAGTGTTTGTAGAATCGTAGAGATCTCTAATTCTGTTTGTAGCAAAATTAATGTAAATATAGGAATTAATTCAAAATTGTTCAGAGAGAATATCCCTAATATCATTCATATTGGCATATTCCATGGAGTGGCTTATCAGTTAGGTAACTTAGATGTATCGGGATGGATGCCGCCCCCCAAACTCCCCTTTCAAGTTCCACGTCATTAAACAATCTTTAAGTGTGCAGTACAACAAACTACATAACAGCCATTTACGTTGAGACCATTGATAAAAAGTACAGTGGTGCGCCGTAATGTGATGCGCCCCTCAGTTTTTAGATACTGTTGAGTGCCACAATTTACCTACTTAAACCCTACGTTACGTAATACCAACTTACGTAAGTAGTTACTAGGGCCAAGAAAGTAAATTGCAGCACAGTCACTAACTATGAGTAACTAACTGCGGGTCTGCGGCCTCTAACAACAGAAACATCATAACTTCAAAACACTTTTTAAAAGTTAAAACATAAAATAATAATTTGTAGCATGCACTGCATTTATTTTGGTAGCTATGCAACATTTTAATGTAATTTCGGTTCAGAATGTTTTAAAGATTCTCTTGAGTCTTGAGAGGGTCGCAATTAAAAATTAAAGGGCCGCAATTTACCTGCGTAACCCTAGTTACCTACCAAGTAAAATAGTGTGGTTCATAAATTCTTCATCTCTCAGTTTTCTCTGAAACTCTCTCCTAATGGCGAAATGCCAAATTTCTCCATAATGTTTGAAAATGATAAAATTTCCATCAATTAGCTACATAACCTTTTCCTTTATTACCTGGGCTATGATGCTACCTAGTAGTATAGTACCTAGAGAAAAGCTTCAATCCTTTAATGGCTTGTCTATTTTAATTCACTGTCCAGTCTGTGGGACTGACAGGACTGTGAGTCTGTGAGGAACTCTCAACTCTGTTCAGTCTTTTGAATAGGCCATGACAAATAATAAAATAAAATTAGGTATATTTATATTAATTTTTAAATTCAATCCAAATTATTGAATCAGTCAGTCTCACTCTCAGTGATTCAGAAAGTCTGACTGAGTCACTGACAGTCTGACACATTCTCACACACTGAGTCATTCTGACTTGAAATTGCAGTGACTCTCATTGTAGATTACAGAAACGGGTTAAAATATTCTCACATAATTGCTCTAATTGAATTGGGAATTTGTTCCCATTTCCCTATAAAGTACATGATAACATAGGACTGTAGGATGATTGTTCACACTGAAAAAGTTAAAAATATCACATTTCTGCTGACTGGTTTGTCCGAGTCAGTCCAATTTTGAAAAAAAATAAAAATACTACTTTTCTGATGAATTAATTACTTTGGATATTGTCTGTTTCAGTTCTGGGGACAATAGTATTCAATTGTAATTTTCCAGAGTTGACTCCAATCTGAGTCTGTATTTGTGCACTGAACTTCTCACTTTTTCAAAAATCTGTAAAAAAAATCAGACATTTTTTTCTCCTAATTTGGCTAATCCTCCAACATTTTCACATTTCCCCTGTCAAAATTGATAGTAATAAATAGCTAAAAGTCTTCACAGTAAATGTGTGAAATTAATTTGATTCAAACATATGACCTCGTATATTTAATATCTTTTTTAGATGATACCTCATTCATTACTTATGTAACATTAATATTGCCATAAGATCATTTTGAAGGGCTGTGCATTTTGGATTACAAATTTAATTAATACAAATTAATAAATTCAAATTTTGAGTTTGAATGAATCAAAAAGATTTAGCTACAATGAAGGAAAATTTTGACGAGCCTAGAGTGTTCATGGATATAACCATTGATGGAGAAAAAGGTGAGAGCAAATGTTAAAACAATACCTACCTACATCTTGTAAAATATCTTGTGAAATTACCTAGTCACTGCCTCTTTTTCCACTCATTTTCTATCTTTTCAGCTGGAAGAATAGTTTTTGAACTGTTTGCATCCAAATGTCCAAAAACTGCAGAAAATTTCCGTGCTTTGTGCACCGGAGAAAAAGGAATTGGTGTGAATGGGCTCCCTCTTCATTACAAAGGCTCTACCTTTCATAGGAGTAAGTTATAATATGTTACTATTAATAAAGGTCATTTTGATGCTCATTAAATATTAGAAAGTTATGTCATGAATTGCAACACAATCTTCTCATACCATTTTTTTCAGTGTAGCTACTTAGTGATAGAGATCCTCTGGTCACAGTAGTGACAGTAAAAATATTTTTTATGTTTTTTTTTTTACTCTATTTAGGCAGACTTTTTAAATTTGATATGATTCAAATTTCATTCTTTTTATTAATACTCATTGGAAATTTTCAAGCAGGAAATTAGTAATGAAAATATACATCTCGTAATAGATTCATTAGCTTGTTTTCATCTACATCAGAAAATAAAAATACTTTTTTCACGATGTTTTTCAATTCTTTTTCATTTCAGTTGCCAGTAATCTACTGATTCAAGGAGGAGATATTTTATATAATGGAAGTGGAGGAGAGAGTATATATGGAGAGAAATTCCCTGATGAAAACTTCGAAATAAAACACTCAAAAAGGGGAATTCTGTCAATGGCAAATGCTGGACCAAATACTAACGGTTCTCAATTTTTCATAACCACCACTGACTGCCATCATTTGAATGACTGTTACGTGGCTTTTGGACAGGTGCTGTATGGCATAGCCCTCACTCATGTCATTGAAAAATACTACTTGGATGGAGATAGTAAAGGAAAACCTATTCTGGTAATATTCATTTGCAATTATAATGCATCAATTTGATAAAATTAAATTTCCTGGGTTTACTTAAAAAGATTCAATCCATTTCAGGAAATTAAAATCATTGACTGTGGTGAATGGCTTCCTGGTGATGACTCTGGAGTTGTTGAGAAAGACGGTACAGATGACATCTACCCTCAGTTTCCTGACGACTGTCATCACTTTACAGATTTTCTTCCTTGGAGCTCACCGGTTAGTTATGTAGAAAGTAACTAGTAATCTCTGCAGAATATGGAGCATTTTTCCAATACTCGTGAGACAAATTTTAGATATTTGAGAGAGATTCTGAATTAGTTCTTATGTTACCATTAATTTACCTGAAGGAGATCTTGAATTAATTCCTATGTTACCATTAATTTAGCTGAGGGAGTTCTTGAATTTATTCCTACTAGCTGAGAGAGTTCTTGAATTAATTCCTACGTTACCATCAATTTAGCTGAGGGAGATCTTGAATTAATTCCTATGTTACCATTAATTTAGCTGAGGGAGTTCTTGAATTAATTCCTACGTTACCATCAATTTAGCTGAGGGAGATCTTGAATTAATTCCTATGTTACCATTAATTTAGCTGAGGGAGTTCTTGAATTAATTCCTACGTTACCATCAATTTAGCTGAGGGAGATCTTGAATTAATTCCTATGTTACCATTAATTTACCTGAAGGAGATCTTGAATTAATTCCTATGTTACCATTAATTTAGCTGAGGGAGTTCTTGAATTTATTCCTACTAGCTGAGGGAGTTCTTGAATTAATTCCTACGTTACCATCAATTTAGCTGAGGGAGATCTTGAATTAATTCCTATGTTACCATTAATTTAGCTGAGGGAGTTCTTGAATTAATTCCTACGTTACCATCAATTTAGCTGAGGGAGATCTTGAATCACTGCTGAGAGTAATTCTCTCTCAATTTAAAATCCCTATTCAGGAGATGCATTATACAGAGTGGATTCAGATTCACCTTATTGTTTTGAGAACACCAAATTAGCTACTTAAATAGTGAAAGTCAATGCTGAGTAATCAGAAATTACTAAAAGTCAGACTTCTTCATGACCTATTTTAACTCTCACTTTTCAACTACTGAGAGTGTCCAACAAGTACTGTGACCTTCTCCAAAAAAAAAACTATTTTGGTAGAACAGATTTTTGATCAATGTGTAGCTAATTCATTTAGCTATTCAGTTGACCAGTGTTATAAATTGTTGATAAAAGAAAAAATTTCAGTGCAGAGTATAATAGCTTCTCCAAATAAGCTAGATTAAGGGCCCCGCACACGAGCTTTCTTTGCCTTTCGGCAATTAGCGCATGACCCTAAAATAGCATTAACTCTCGGGCATGTGGGCACACGAGCGTCTCTTGAATGCACCGTCAAGTGACGGACAATTCTTGACCCAGGGTAATGCGTTCCCTTTGCGCACGGTGACTGCCGCATAACCAGTCGATTCTATATAATCTACGTGTGCTCACGGACGGTTTGTTACCGCATCTTTCAATAGTAATTGTCACTAAATAGTACAGATTGAAACATTTCTATTGAACCTAAAAGAAAGAAACTTTTGTCCCTACATTTTAACAGTCTGAGTTATTACAAAGAAATAATAAAACGAGAAAACCGAGTTCATTCGGGTACTTCGATCAAGCCCTTTTGAAGTGTATATAAACTTTTTGAATGAATGTGCACCGATACGTATTGGTTACCGATATACGTACCAATAAGAATTACTTCAAATTTTTCATCTGTTTATGTACAGTGTGACTGATTGGATAGCTTACAGTGTGACTAGTTAGGTATAATGTGACTAGTTAGATAGCCTACATAGTGACTAGTTAGGTATAGTGTGACTAGTTAGATAACCTACAGTGTAACTAGTTAGGTATAGTGTGACTCATACTCATACAAGCTGCATGTCACTCCCTATGCATCTGAGTTAATTTTCTGTTGCGTCAAAGTGACACTTGTGTAGCCTGGCCATGCGTCTGCGTTCATTTCACGTTGCGGCGAAGAAACGCTCTTGTGTGGAGGCCCTTATAAGTTCTCCTTTAGACTATTGTGTAAATGTTTCACTGCATTTCGAACTTTTTCAGGTATCTGACGTAGCTCATGTACTCAACGTAATCAAAGAAGCCGGTAATAAACTTTACAAAGAAGGCGATTTCTATAACAGCATTTTCAAGTACAGAAAATGCATATGTTACCTCGACTTGTGAGTAGCTCCTTTCAAATCCTTTAATTGTTTTAGCTTCATAGAATATTGTTTGGGTTTCAGCAAGACTCCATACAACTTTTTTCAGACTTTATTTTGTAACATTAATAAACATGTTCATTATTTTAACACATTCTGGAATTTATGCATCTAAATATAATGAAACCGGTGAAAAATTAGGGTTTGTTCGAATGAATGAATATTCAGTTGTACCGATCTAATGTGGCGACAAATATTATGTACGTAAATATGACTAATATACCTCTAGATGAAGTAGTTATAAAAATCAACTTTGTTTTTATAAAATAAAGCTGTTCATTATTATTCTATTATTAATGTTATCGAATGAGTACATTCATGTTTCAGTCATAGTATATAATAAATTTCACTGGACGTTTAGTTCTGCATGTTTTTTCTTCAGCTGCGAGCATCTGTGCAAGGAAGAGGTGGAGGTGCCCTTCAACAAGCCCAAATATGGAGATCTGCCCCGTCGGCCCCCTCACACTAAGCAAGAGAATGACCTTCTAATGGCCATTAGGGTGTCCTGTCTGCTCAATAGAAGCGTTTGTCTCCTCAAAAACAAAAAGTATTCACTGGCTATCAACGATTGCACAGAGGTATTTTAAATCGAGAACAGATATCAAAATGATTTCATCATTTACTTAAAAAGGCAACACTAAAAAACCTTCATTAGTAAGGAAGTGAAAGGGACTAACTGATAAGTAGAGCCCGGACTTTTAGGACCTATAGAAAATGCATTTTAGGACTTATACATACACTTTTAGGATTAATAAATAGGTATTCACAACGAATAAATTAGCATTTTGGAATATAAAATCAAAAGCTTTTAGTCCGTTTAAATAAAAAAAATGGTGAAAACAAATAAACAAGTCATTCCTCAAAAATTAAATGAATCTAGTTTATAGTATATTTATTCAAATTTAACCTGGAAGTATTATAAAAAGGTTAGGTAAATTGAAATTAATGAAATGTAACTAATTCCAATATTAAATTCGAAATTTGTATTTACAGCAAGCCCTCGTATAGTAGACAAACCATATACTAGATAATTAGACCAATTAAGATATTCTGAAACTGTTGTACAGGAAAAACCACCTACATGACAAAGCACAATTTTTGTCACTTGACAGTTTTTCTATTGTAAATATTACAAATATTACTAGGTTCTACATATATCTCTCTTTGAATAGTTTATTATATTGATTATTTGCATTTTTTTTTTATTAATGGCAGAGTCTATGCTAAAAAATTGATGAAAAGAGTTACAGAAAACTAGATACAGTGGTGACTATGCTAATTCTTGGAGTAATGGAATTGTAGTTTATTTATATAGTAATTCAGACAGATTTTGATTGAATTATAACGTTCTATAAATTTGCCAATATATCCCATCAACTTTACTGACTTACCAAATTATTAAATAGTATAAAAAGCCCAAAATAAGACTTTTCATCATTTTAGGAATTTATAATATTTTAGGACTTTATGGCATTTTAAGGACTTTATGGCATTTGTCCGGGCTCTACTGATAAGTAATTGATGACAGCACAGTGATACATCTTCTTTCAGGTACTGAATTTATCGCCAGACAACGCCAAGGCGCACTACAGGCGGGGCATAGCCCTCCACAGGACTAAGCAGCTCGGCGAGGCTAAGGAGGAGCTACTGAAGGCGAAGAGAAGGTGTCCGTATGACCGCCTTATCAACACAGAACTTGGGACAGTTTCTGAGAAGTTGCAGAGAGTGAAGTCCAAAGAAAAGGCAGCTTATGCTAAGCTCTTCAATTAAAAACGTTAATGTTTGTTCACATAGTACGAAGTAATATTAATTTGCCGTGTCACTATTTATAATCTCTTATCAATTATTTGAAAAGTTCTTTTTATAAAAGATGTTACTTTTTCATGAAATATTGTTAACAATAATTTATTTTCTGATTGTGCAATATTGTATGTTATAATTTATTACTGATGACAGATAGAACTATTAACGTTCATTTTGTTTCAGATGATTACCATTAGATTTAAGTGTGGGAAAAGATTTGCCATGTTATGTTTATTTACATGTACTGAATGTCTAATCTTTATATACATGTTCCAAGATATTTGTGGATTTTGCACAATCTCGAGAAAGCGCTGCGCGTTTTATATGCATTGAAAATGCGTGACCATCTCGATATTGTACAAGGCAGGTAAAGGGTATGAAGCAGAACCAACAGTGATCAGGGTTGGTTTGGGGAAACCTCAAGGTTTTTTAGTTTCCCCCAGGGGAAACCTTGGTAGTCTGTTAATGATATATTTAAGTTTGCATATTGACCATTAACATTTATTACAGTAGCTAGCTAAATGTCAAATGAAACATTAAGTTTAATGATCAATAAATGCATAATATGATAATATATTGGTATAACTACTTCTAATTAATTTATTCATCAATTAAAGATCATAATTGTCAAAATTATAATATTTAATTATCTATAATGAATGATGATTAATAAAGGTAGTAATCATCATTTCATCCCCATGACATTTGCAATGTTAGCTATAAGGTTACAAGGTATTCTAATTTTTATGGAACCAGTTCAAACTCCAGAGGACCAGAGTGAAGGAGCACACAAACATTGTAAAGGAGCACACAAACATTGTAAAGGAGCACTCTGACATTGTAAAGGAGCATACTGACATTGTAAAGCCCTTGGATAAGTATAGCTAATTTAGGTTTCCCCCATTTTGGGGGAAACCAACCCTGACGGTGATAGAGTAGATAATCAATCATTTATGCATTTAATTGGTCCATTTCATCAAAATATGATAGTTAAAGCTATAACTAGTTAAATTGGCTTTATGATAAAACGCATGACTAACTTTTACGGCAATCTCGAGATTGAAGCACATATTCAACATACCTTAAAACGAGAAACAGATTCGCAAAGTTGGCAACTTATATGTTACAATAGTTTTTGTTATTAATAGAAAAATATAAATACGGTATTATATTTTATTAATAAGAATAAAATTATTTTAAGAAATATTTATTTATAATTTATTCACTTTGACCAAATAAATGATATTAATTTTCGACAATATAGAGGTTCCTGTAGTACATATTGTAGTCTATCCTAGCGAGAAGACTTAGAACGTGTTGTTGTTGTGATGGAATAGCCTGCATCTTATGTAGCACTAGGAACAACCTCTTACACGAGTCGTGAAAAGCAGTCTCGAGTTGCTTAAGGGCTTTCATGTTATCAGACAGATGATTGCAAAGACTGAAAATGTGACTGAAGCACTTTGAGACCAAGTCCTGACTGAGAAAACAGCCGGAGGAGAGAGTGCTGAGGTAAGTAGTGATGAACAGCTGTACCTCCTGATAGTCCTCACACGTTCTTATACGTTCCATCAGTTCGAAGTGGTTACCCTCCAACACGTCCACCTGCAGATAGTACTGCAGTCCGTCTATCATTAGCGTCATCTGGTGGCGCAACGTCCCGTCAGATTGGTTGCGTCTAAAGTCCGCTAACCAGCAGCTGTGTAGTTTTCTCTGTACTCTACTGACGCAGAGGAGGTACTGGAACAGTCTGTTGTAACTGTTGGTGATGCTGTCAGAGCTTAGGATGAGGGAAAGGAGGGGGGGACTGTGGTACTTGACCCATAGGTTGCCCCACCCTAAAACAAACCAAATTAGTAAGATAGAAAATATGATCAAAATGTACAGTCAAAAAAAATATGTATCCGTAATGAATTTTGAAATTTTCACATTTCCAAAAATAAACTATACTATTGGTCTGGATACACCATGACCAATTTGTAAAATTTAAAAAAGTAATAAGAAACAAGAAAGCTGTGATTTGTGAAATTAATATCATGCGGTGCCTCTTTTCTCCAATAGTAACTAACAAGCGTATTTATAATGTAGCTAATTACTGACCTGTGTCGCCATGTCCTTTTGTGCTTAGCACTACAGAGGGAAGTTTGTTTTTGTGCTCAGGACTGCAGGAGACTGTGAAACGATCCAACAGCTCCTCCTCAATACTAACCATCTCACCACTCGTCTGGAACACCATGTTGATATCTGCAAAAAGATGAGAAATTCAAATATACAGAATTTACTATTATATTATATTTAATGAGACGGGTATAGAATGAAAAATTAGCTAAAATGAAATGATATTGAAAATACAAAATTGAAATATGAAATGAATAAAAAATATAAAACTGCTTACAAGAGACACATTCACCCCCCTACTCTCTCTTTTCTATTCACCCCCTTCTCTCTATTTTCCATTCACCCCCTTCTCTCTCTTTTCCATTCGCCCCCTTCTCTCTCTTTTCCATTCGCCCCCTTCTCTCTCTTTTGCATTCACCCCCTACTCTCTCTTTTCCATTCACTCCCTACTCTCTCTTTTCCATTCACCCCCTACTCTCTCACTCTCTTCCATTCACCCCCTACTCTTCCATTCAACCCCTTCTCTTCCACACTCTCATCACATACATCACTCACTGGTGCATGAGTTTACATCTCCATCCAGTCTCTCCATGGCCAGTGACTGGAATGTGTGGAACAGTTCCCCTCTCCCCAGCAGGAAGATTGCCTTCAGTTCATCCAAACACCGGGGCAAGTCTGCTGAGATCACAGCCTGGTAGAGGTGCTGGAAATAACAAATAATTTATATCCTCAAGCCCATTTAAGTAGGTAGAAGCTATTCAGTAAAAGCTATAGGCTCATTGCCAAGTCTTGGCCACATTCAATATCAAGGAAAAACATTTTAAGCACTTGAAAAAATCATAATTACCAAAAACTTAATGAATTTACTATTAAAATGGTAAACTGGTTGGTAATGGAGCTGCAAAAACAATAAGTGAAAGAAAAGGCTTCAGCAAAGAACTACTCAAGAGTTCATAATAATAGGAATAAATATTATTAGGATATTAGTATCACAAGTGAGAAACAATTTTCTTTAATATAAGAAATACATTATCTCAACAAAAATGTCGGACACAAGTTCTCCACTCGTTACCTCGGATACGGTCACTCGTTACCTCGGATACGGTCACTCGTTACCTCGGATACGGTCACTCGTTACCTCGGATACGGTCACTCGTTACCTCGGATACGGTCACTCGTTACCTCGGATACGGTCACTCGTTACCTCGGATACGGTCACTCGTTACCTCGGATACGGTCACTCGTTACCTCGGATACGGTCACTCGTTACCTCGGATACGGTCACTCGTTACCTCGGATACGGTCACTCGTTACCTCGGATACGGTCACTCGTTACCTCGGATACGGTCACTCGTTACCTCGGATACGGTCACTCGTTACCTTGGATACAGTCACTCTTATGTTCTCCAGAGTTTCCGATAGTTTGATGAGAGAGAATTTCTTTTCTTTCCTCAGATTCGTCAACTCCTCTAGAAATTGACTTTCTTTCTCCTCCAGTATTCGAGTTGTGGAAACTGAAACAAACAAACACCCTCTCATTCACTCGCATAAACACATTTTATTACAATTAAAACATTTATGCATTACAAAGAATAATTTATCAAGTAATTTAATTTAATAGGAGTTTAACATCAGATTTGGAAATAAAGGCCTATGTAGATCTATCGTATACATAAAGCACTATATTAAAACAAAAGAAAGTCCAGATTACAGAGTATCAGACAATATATGCAACATAGCTATAAAGTGTACAGAATTGAAGAGAAATATTTGGTAAACTAAAAATTCTTCATGGTATGTACCTACAATTGCCATATGAAAAATAAAAATTCCTATAAAAAACAGTTTTGATACAGAGCTTATGAAGAGAGTAGCTAGCTACCAAACCTGATACAGATAATATTAGTAAAGCAAATATGATAGTGTTAAATTAGTACAGCAAATATGATAGTGTTAAATTAGTACAGCAAATATCGATGTTAAATCAGTACAGCAAATATGATAGTGTTAAATTAGTACAGCAAATATGATAGTGTTAAATTAGTACAGCAAATATGATAGTGTTAAATTAGTACAGCAAATATGATAGTGTTAAATTAGTACAGCAAATATGATAGTGTTAAATTAGTACAGCAAATATGATAGTGTTAAATTAGTACAGCAAATATGATAGTGTTAAATTAGTACAGCAAATATGATAGTGTTAAATTAGTACAGCAAATATGATAGTGTTAAATTAGTACAGCAAATATGATAGTGTTAAATTAGTACAGCAAATATGATAGTGTCAAATTAGTACAGCAAATATGATAGTGTCAAATTAGTACAGCAAATATGATAGTGTTAAATTAGTACAGCAAATATGATACTGTTAAATTAGTACAGCAAATATGATAGTGTTAAATTAGTACAGCAAATATCATAGTGTTAAATTAGTACAGCAAATATGATAGTGTTAAATTAGAACAGCAAATATGATAGTGTTAAATTAGAACAGCAAATATGATAAGTGTTAAATTAGTACAGCAAATATCGGTGTTAAATTAGTACAGCAAATATCGGTGTTAAATTAGTACAGCAAATATCGGTGTTAAATTAGTACAGCAAATATGATAGTGTTAAATTAGTACAGCAAATATGATAGTGTTAAATTAGTACAGCAAATATGATAGTGTTAAATTAGTACAGCAAATATGATAGTGTTAAATTAGTACAGCAAATATCGGTGTTAAATTAGTACAGCAAATATCGGTGTTAAATTAGTACAGCAAATATCGGTGTTAAATTAGTACAGCAAATATGATAGTGTTAAATTAGAACAGCAAATATGATAAGTGTTAAATTAGTACAGCAAATATCGGTGTTAAATTAGTAGCTACAGCAAATATCGGTGTTAAATTAGTACAGCAAATATGATAGTGTTAAATTAGTACATCAGTGTTAAATTAGTACAGCAAATATGATAGTGTTAAATTAGTACAGCAAATATGATAGTGTTAAATTAGTACAGCAAATACCAGTGTTAAGTTAGTAGCTACAGCAAATATCAGTGTTAAATTAGTAGCAACAGCAAATATCAGTGTTAAATTAGTAGCTACAGCAAATATCAGTGTTAAATTAGTAGCTACAGCAAATATCAGTGTTAAATTAGTAGCTACAGCAAATATCAGTGTTAAATTAGTAGCTACAGCAAATATCAGCGTTAAATTAGTAGCTACAGCAAATATCAGTGTTGAATTAGTTTAATTGGTCATGCCCCTGGTGCTCACCATCATCAGTGCTAGCCTCAAAGTCCCTCACTGCCTGCCCTATGAAGAGTACCTTCTGCACCAGAGCAGGAGGGATGTGAGCAGGTAGAGCATCTGCACGCAGCACTACTGCACATGAGTCCTGACAGAGATTGATAGAGGTGTGATGCTTATTCTTCTAAACCTATGTAATGTAAATAACTATTTCTTTTATTTGCAATAAACTTTGTATACAGATTTTACCTCCTAAATTGTTCAAGCTTACCAATGGTTTAAAAAGTTGCTTATTAATAATATTCATTGAATAGAGCAGAGATAATCTCCTCATACATTTTCCATAGACGGATAGTAGATAGAAGTGAATTTTATATTATTAACTATTTGAAAATATGTACATAAATTACACACAGATTAACCCTGACAAGAAGGATTTATTCCTGTTTTATTTCCTTAAAAACCCAGGAATAAATTTGTCTTGCCAGGAAACCAACAAGTAAATAATTATGAACAGACAGAAAAAAATTACCTGAATCAACATTACCTAGCTACATCATTGAGAAATATCATTGAAAAGCAATTAACTAAACCTATAGCTCTAAGAGCACTAACCTGTTCCTTTTGAAGGAAGAATTCATTGTGTGGGTCCAGCAAAGAGCCGTAGAGGAGCCACTGAATGAGCTGAGTATAAAGAGCACCACAAACCTCCTGCTCTAGTCTGTCAACATGTTAAGATTCATTTTAAAGCAGTTTAACGTCTGCTTCGGAACCAAAAGCCATATCGCTGATGTTAAAAGGAAATTAAATACAAGGGACTGGAAGAAACAGTCACCTACCACCGTCAGTGACAATGCACATGGATGCAGAAAAGCTACTCTGTGAGAGCAGTCGCTTACCAAGGAATGTGACGGACGCAAGAGGAAAATGAAGAGGTGATAGTAAATGGAGCCTATAAGCCTACCTAACACAAAAATCCAAGACCTTGTAGTTGAAGAGCATAACCCTAGCGCTATCCTCTAAAACTGCAAGTAGCGTTAAAAAATGATAAACATGGTAAAAAAAAGACAATCCATAATCCAAATTACAACAGTTTGAATTTCAAGGGATGCCACCCCCCTTCTCTTCTATTCACCAGAGACAGCTTCAGGATAGAGCCCCTGGGGTCAACATGTTAAGAGTCTGTTTACTCTCTTTAAATCTAATGGAGTTACAAGTTATAATTTGCAATGTCAATAATAGTGCTCATGAGTGCTGAGAAGCTACATAGAGATAGAATTTATTGGATGCATAGCTAGAGTAAGTACAGAGTTATCGGACATTTCTACATTTACGGACATGTAAGAAAAATATATATATATAATAATAATTTAAATTAATTACCATTAGCTACATATATTTTTTCAATTTCCGAAAATGTGGAACTGTCCAATCAATAACTCGCAACTTCTCATGGTGTTTATTTTTCAGATATTATTATCTGTTAATGGTTTTGTAGCTACTCCTGATCGTTTAGATAGAACTGCAAATAAGAAAGTTTCTCATTAATGATGTAAGAGTTCCCTTTAAGAGCCCACCTCTCCATGCTCTCTCTAGTCGTGTGAACAGACTGCTGTGTACACTTGTGAATGACATCTAACAGCAAACACCCACTCACACTCTCTGCTTCTATCTGAGTAGTAACAAAAGAGATTTCAAATAATCAATAGCTACCTATATGAAAGAGTAAGAATTATGATAGAGTCTAAATTTAATATTAAAACATTATTATGTAAATTCTTATATATTCCAAGATATTCATAATTATGAAAATGTTAATATTTACCAATAGCATTATTACATTATTACAATTGACTCATAATCGGTAGTTACTTTTCTTTCATACACCATTTTAAAAATAGAAGATGATAGCTGTTCAATGATTCAAAGTTTTTGAGCTCAACTCCAGGGAAAAGTTATTTCTACATCAGTAGCTGCCTAACTAACCTGCTTCAGCATCAGCACCAGAGTGGATAAGAGAGGAGTTTGTTCTTGCAAAGAGGTGCATAGGTGAGACAACCCTAAGTTTGGGTTGTTAAGAAGCTCAGCCTCCAGATCCACGATCACTTGCACATATCTAACAAAGAATTGAGCAATGGAACTTGGTGAAGTTACTCATTAACACTGTAAAATGTTAGTAAGAGTGAGTATGTGACTAAGGAGCTAATTATAAATACCACCTCTCTAAACTATCATATACTCTGTAGAGCAGTGGTTATTAAACTGGGGTGCCCGGCACCCTTTTGGGGCCTGGAATGTTCATAGGGGGTGCCTGGGAATTGGCATGGCTTTTTGTATGTTGTTTATAAGTTCTGTTCTAGCTGTTAATATCATGCAGAATATACATGAAGTATATTTGCCATTTTCTCACATTATAGCAACAAAATGTATCTATTATATTTGTAACTTTTCATTCTATTTACAATGCTTTGAGGGTGTCTGAGAAACACAAGGGGTGTGTGAGAAAAATACATTAAGAACCACTGCTGTAGAGGTTGCATCACTAGATCACTTTTTGGCTATATTAGAGATAAAATAATTACTATCAGCAATTTTATTATTAGCAGAGGTTATAACTGGTAATGACATGTGAAAAAATACAAATGTTCAGTATGAATAAACATAAAGAAAGAAATTTGTCAAGTAGCTATTATGTAGTGGCTACTTTGTTATTTAGAGGAAATGTTAGCGACTGGTATCATCTCGCAAGACTTCAGGTAAATTCAAACGAGTCTTTCATTCGATAGACATCTAATCGTGGAAAACATGCTTTTAGTGTAGCAGTTTGAAAACTAAGATGTGGCTAGTTATTTTGCTGGTGTAAGTAACCAAGTAACACACCAACAGTGTACAACTACTTACTTCTCAGTGGCATTTCGTAAAGCCACCCCCAAAGTAGATTTATAACGCTCAGGTGTTACTAAACTTTCATCTGCAAAAGAGAAAGCATATTATAAATAGTATGATATACACATTATAACCACAAAGAAGGGAAATTAAGTAACAACTACCTACCACAATATTTGGTAATGTAGCTGAATTGAGAAGCCACTTCCAAAACCTTGTCCAATTTCGGAATTTCATATTCAGTAAATATTCCTTGGCACATCTATGAGAAAATAGATAGATATAATCAGACAGATTGTTAACTTTTCAAATAACATATTCCAATATCTAGTATCTACAGAACATTCCAATATCTACAGAACATTCCAATATCTACAGAACATTCCAATATCTACAGAACATTCCAATATCTACAGAACATTCCAATATCTACAGAACATTCCAATATCTACAGAACATTCCAATATCTACAGAACATTCTAATATCTACAGAACATTCCAATATCTACAGAACATTCCAATATCTATAGATTATTCCAATATCTATTGAACATTCCAATATCTATAGAACATTCCAATATCTATAGAACATTCCAATATCTATAGAACATTCCAATATCTATAGAACATTCCAATATCTATAGAATATTCCAATATCTACAGAATATTCCAATATCTACAGAACATTCCAATATCTACAGAACATTCCAATATCTACAGAACATTCCAATATCTACAGAACATTCCAATATCTACAGAACATTCCAATATCTACAGAACATTCCAATATCAATAGAATATTCCAATATCAATAGAATATTCCAATATCAATAGAATATTCCAATATCAATAGAATATTCCAATATCTACAGAATATTCCAATATCTATAAAATATTCCAATATCTATAGAACATTCCAATATCTATAGAACATTCCAATATCTATAGAACATTCCAATATCTATAGAATATTCCAATATCTATAGAATATTCCAATATCTATAGAATATTCCAATATCTACAGAACATTCCAATATCTACAGAACATTCCAATATCTACAGAACATTCCAATATCTATAGAATATTCCAATATCTACAGAACATTCCAATATCTATAGAATATTCCAATATCTACAGAACATTCCAATATCTACAGAACATTCCAATATCTACAGAACATTCCAATATCTACAGAACATTCCAATATCTACAGAACATTCCAATATCTACAGAACATTCCAATATCTACAGAACATTCCAATATCTACAGAACATTCCAATATCAATAGAACATTCCAATATCAATAGATTATTCCAATATCAATAGATTATTCCAATATCAATAGATTATTCCAATATCAATAGAATATTCCAATATCAATAGAATATTCCAATATCAATAGAATATTCCAATATCAAT